>JAAOEG020000004.1:8864632-8891610 GCA_011763625.2 Papilio bianor
TCGTCATGAAAAACGCCTGATGATCGTTCTGTTAATCGCCCATTTCTAGACGGGGCCGTTGCTGATTGAAAGGGACGCTTGGTAACAAGATTCGACGTCGGCGCTTAGCCGTGAAGCTATAAGGCTGAGAGGCTGCGGATGACACGACGTCGCCTCCGATCCCTCTCGCTTGTCGGTCTAATGCCTCCGCCTTTCTCACTTAAATGGCATTTATCGAACTTCCCTCTGCAAATTTTTTTATTACATTTTCAAAAGGGGATTCCCTGTACACAAGTGTACCTTTCTTTTTTTTTTGTTTTTCATTATGTTTCACAAGATGTTGTTACACTTTGTTATCACGCTTATGAGTTGTTATTCCTTGTTTGCCTTTTAACAACATTCTTTAATAACAATAAGCACTTCAAATAAAGTAAACAATAAGGAAATTAAAAATGTACCTCATGTATGTAGTGGCCGTGTCTCGCTGCCGGGACATACAAACATAAACAACTCGTATAAGAGTTCCGTATAAATGTTCCTTATTCCTGTTCCATTCCTTACACGTATCCACTCGGTGTCTTGCAAATAAAAATACAAGACATTTTAGAGTGGCCTCTCTCCCCTGCTCGGTCTCAGGCGCGGTGTGCGGGGTATCTACATATGTAATATAACCGATCGTTTTACGAAGTTTACCTCATCTTATGAATTGTATTAATAAATAACATGTGTGAATTCTACGCGGGCCTGATAAAGTCCTCCGGCCCCCGGCGGAGGTAAGAAGGTTTTGACGGGTGACCTGAGCTGGCAGACCTTGAAGGGGTTTATTCAATTATTTCATTGTACACATAGTTATGCTGACTGCCTCCACATGATGGTACTGTTCTTGTATGTGTGCATGATATAATTATTGAGGTAAATACGCTTAAGATTTGAATGTGTTATTCAAAGATATTTGACTTCTAATTCCTAATCAGGACCCAAATGTGGGTTTGGGTTTCTTGTACTTAATGAGTTGCTTTCTTTATCTAAACTATCAATTTTCTATGATGTCAATGCCTGGGGGACATTAAAGTATGTGTATTCTATAGTAATATATTGTTTGTGTTACAGGGGACACAATATGCCCCAACGGCATGTTCCGCTGCCCCGAAGGCAAGTGTATCCCCTCGCTATGGGTCTGCAACTACCAGAGCGACTGCGCTAAGGCCGAGGATGAGTTCCAGTCCTGTCGTGAGTATTCACTACTTTATCAACTGCATGGCTCGAGTTAACTGTCATGTCGGCACTTCATAAGTAAAAACCTTGTAAAAATGGACTGACATTCTGAAAAAAACGTATATTTCCCCCCAGAGTATTTCTAAGTAAAATGGTCATAGTTAAGTACAATGGAAGGTAATTCTGTCGCGATATGCCACAGGAAGTTTCACATGAAGTAGTGAGCCTTCGGCTCTAGTGAGGATCTGTGACTCTAGACACGTGACATAACGAGCTCGGATGTAGCATCATTCGGCTGACTTGATTAGTTCCGTGGACACTAGGGTAGTTGAAATGCGCTGCAAATCATGCCAGTCACAGCTTGATATACACCAACTAATGTGCGAGTAAATATTCTAAATAAAACACAAGTATTTGTAACATAAAGTAATAAATATTAATTTTTTTTTACAAATTATGTAATTGTGTGTTCATAATGAAAATCCGGAATTCTTGAGAAAAATGAATTCAATTAAAGGGAGGGCCTGTTAACGCGGAGGACTCTCTGATATTACGGAGTACTCCTTGAAAAGTTAAAAAGTAATTATATTTTGACTTTTTATATTCTGAAGTCTTTTAAATAATGTGTTGAAACTAATTGAAGGACGATTTACAAATAATTTTAATGACGGTATAAATACGAAAGCTTAGATGGATGATTGTTTGTTAGAGTTTGTCGCCTAAACTGTGGAACGGATCCCGATGAAACTTGGCGTAGCTGTATAAAATGGTTCTAAAAATATAATTTAATTTTGATCTGGAACAATATTCATTAAGTTATCTACTTAATGCTAAATTTCATGTTTAACATACAAAAATGGATTCCGATTTAATTTTTAACTTATATTTCAGTTTGTCGAAAAGTCACAACCTCACCACAACTTACTGCAACATAACTGTCTGAAAGAACACTAGAAAAGGTACGTAATAATAATGTATTTTTGTGTATTGCAGCGCCGCCGGAGTGCGAGGCGGGGCAGCTCGCGTGCGGTCAGTACGTGTTCAACAAGACGTTCTGCCTGCCGCCGCACCACCGCTGCGATATGCACGTGGACTGCGTCGACGGCACCGATGAGGCCGACTGTAGTCAGTATACCACCGTATATGTCCCCATTACCACCACACGCACCTCTACACGCTCACCATGACACTACAATCATTTATAGTTCACATTTAATAATTTCGCTGGAGATGCTTCTTCGAAAGTTGTTATTCAAAGAGGTACATAATTAGAATGTCGTTAGCAAAAGCGGAACGTTCTCTGGAGTAACACGCTGTACCTATCTGTTTAAATTCATTTTAGCGCAACGGTTGTACTGCAAGTGGTATAATCATGGAATTGCGATAACAATTGTAAATTAATCGAAGATTAATGTATTTAAATTATTGTCATCTTATCACTTGTTGACATAAAATTAAAAAAAATATTTATTGTCGAAAATGTAAATTAAAGAATCGGTTAATTAACCTTTAACAGACCTATACTTTCTTGCTTTTTGACAGTAAAGGGATAATTGCTATCTTACTACTCTTACTAATATTATAAATGCCAATATTTTGATGACGTATGGTTGAATGTTTAAAGGTATCTCCAGAACGCCTCAACTAAATAACTTTACATACATATAGAACATACCCTGTGTGAAAACATAGCCTACTTAATAAGTCTTTTAATTCCGCGCGGACTTAGTTGCGGACAAAAGCTAGTATTACATAGTATTATACAGATAGACCTACAGACAGTTGTTACACAAGACAGTATTTCTAAACCTATTAAGAAATAATTTGGGACAATCCCTTAAGCGTTCAAGTTCTCAGAAACAATTCGACAGAGGGGGGCGGGGCCGGGGACGAGCTGTCACTTATCACCTGTCACGTACAGCCCGCGGCGATAAGTGTCATCACTACGGCCCGCTCTTATCGTCTTCAAGTTTGATTTGATATCACATACTTGTAGTGTTTGCGTACGCGGAAGCATAAAAACATTGGTTCGCGGTCGGCAATGTAGAACTGTATGATGTATGAAGTCTGCTGTTTCCATATACAATAGCAATAAGTAAATTTTAGAACTGTATAGATGATAATTTAAAATTATAAATAAACAACATAGAAATTATTCGTCCTTTTAGCGATACAGCGAGAGAACTGGGGAAAAAATAAATTGTAGAGGAATCTCCAGTTCTTCGTTTCGAACATTTTGTACATCAGCAATTATACCAAGGATTTTACGTTGCTAGCAAATCTTACTAAAATTATAAATGCGAAACTTTAGATGGATGGATGGATGTTTGTGAGACCTTGTCGCCTAAACTGCTGAACGGATCACTATAAAATTTATCGTAGGTGTAGAGGATAATCTGGAAGAACACATAGGCTACTTTTGATACTGGAAATAGTTACGGCTCCCGGGGGATACATTACTTTTGTTTTTGCTTGATTACTATAAACAGAACTATTTCTGCAATGGTTTAACATATCTTATTGAAATTTGGCACAGATATAAAACAAAGTCTGGAGTAACACATGTGATACGGTTCACTCCCGAAAAATTTCAGTATCCCGAGGGATATGAAGTTTTTAGTTTGATTGATTTCGATGAAATTTGGCACAGATTTAGAACATCCTGGACGAACACACTGATTACAAGAGGACGGAGTCGCAGGCGACAACTAGTAAAGTAATAAACGTTAACATCTATCCAGACTTTGAGAAACAGTCGAATGCGCACGGAACATACTTAAAACTAAAAGCACAATAATTGCGCGTCGTTAAAAGTTTTACTGCGACAAGGTTCCAACTTTCAATACATTTGATAGTTTTCATACGCGAGTGTATTACTGAAAATGTTCATCGACAATATTCAGTTCATGTCGCTTTACGTTCTGTCAGATAAGTTTAACGAGCTGCCAAATTGTTGCTCCTCGTCAATAGTAACAACTGTTAGAAGTGCGAACTTGGTACTAACTATAGTTTAAAATCAGAAAATACGCGACTCTAAAGAAACCTTGGTCCGATTTATAATTATTTTAGAGTCTTTTAAGGTTTTAGTTTAATTTGTTCTGTCTATTTAGCATCGGAATGCAATAATGCAAAGCACTTGGATTCGATATTCAGTTCAGGGCTGCGGTCTTTGGTGTGCGGAGCCACAACCGACGCTTACAACTCCTCCCGAACTAATCTATCACTTCCCCCATCCTCCTCATCCTGTAACACCCTACCCCTTCCCGTCGTAGCCCGCGGCAATTGAATTATTTACATATGTAGGTACTCATGGAGTAATCCGATCAAATCGACGCGAGGTGATGTAGTGTATTCAAATACGTGAGAGTCCCCGCGGCTCGCGGCCGCTGGTTTCCTCACAGATTGACGGAATTCCGCTCAATGTCGCATTCCATTGATTTAGATTTTTGCTTTCGGGAAACAATGTTATTCTGGAGCTATTTAAATATTTTTATTCAGGGAAAACCTTTCATGTCAACTTGTAACGCCACCGCCTCTTGTCACCAAACATAACACGCATCGTCCCTATTCACCCAAAAACATTTTTGTATGTTAGACATATTATTATCTACATAAACATCTGATTCGTTTAAAATGGAAAATGATTTAACAAATACAACCGTGAGCGTAAAAACCATAAACTTAAACGAAAAAGGATATCTTACGTAAACTTGGATAATACAGTTTATCTCATTAAATTTTATTTTTATTTAGATTTTAGTACTTAGTACTTAGGCAACACGGTTTATGTTTTTTAATGAAATATAAATAAATTAATAATTATATGTTATTTTATTTTAAGGATATTTAAATGTCTATCATGCACAATTTATTTCAGTTAGGTAGCGTCTTTATCTTCAGAGATATTCAAACTTTCTTAACCGACCCTTTATTTTTGCTCACGGCTGTAGTTAATCGGAGTTCAGAGCATTCATGTCAAAACAATGTGTTGTAATTCGTGCGAGCAGAGTACAGAGTGTCCACCCGCGTGCTACAACCGCACTTATCGCGTTTGCATCTTTAAGAAATCGCCGGAAATTCTTACTCATACTGTACTTATGATAACTAATTGAAATATAGTATAATATATAAATTATTTTTTACTTATTGATATGAGTTTTGTTCATTTTCACATTTGCGTGATTTTGCCGCACTATATAAATATGTGGAGTGATTGAAATATTTAATCATAGTTGATTCAGATAACGTAGGCGACAATGACGAGGGCGACGGTGCTGCAGTACAGTCCTACAGCTCCAGACTGTATACAAGCTACTAGTCTGTGCTGTATACTAGTCTCAGTATTACGACGCAATGATTCTCGAACAACTGACAAAACCTTTCGATAAGTCACATGCTCGTTAAAACGTTAAAGGAAAATAATTTCCCGCATTTTATTTCATTTTGTTGATATTAGCGATATCGCTAATTGAATGAACAACACAAGGAGCCACCATCTTCTAGTACAAAACATATTATACATCAGTCTAAATCTTTGAAATGCCTAACCATAACACTTAGACAGTGTTTCAATTACATTTTAGCTTATACGTTCAATCCGTTATTCGCAAGCTGATATCAAACATTAACAGAAATCATGAGTATTGTAATACGCTTATTCGTAGGATTAAAGTAAACATTATGTAATTATAATTTTAGAGTATTACAATTATGCTTAAACGCTAACAACTTGTGAAGTCATTGTAAGATAGATGAACCCCCCCCCTCCCCTTGCCCCACACAATTTATTACGACCGTGAGACGGCACTAAAGTTGGGCAATAAAGCTTTAAACGTACATTTTTAGGAAAGTATCGCCAACGACAACTTAGCGCCCCATTCGCAAACTTTTAATAGGCGTTTCGGTGTCGCCACATTCGTTCCTTCGTTTCACACACTTTTTATTTTCGCTGTGAATGTCTTAATTTTAAAATGAAAAAGTATCGAAACAAATATAATAACTAAATGATCTCTAGGAGGTTATTGTGAATGGCGAACTCGGTCGATTCCGAACCAATTTACTTTTGAAACATAGATTTGTAGTAAGCGATAGTTGCTCAAATATCACATTACATAGATCATGTAGTTCTTCAGAAGCTTTTTACGTTACGAGTGATTATGATTGTCCTGGTCTACTTAGTGGTAACAACATTTACATTGCAGCGTACCGCAAGTGCCAGCCGGAGGATTTCCAGTGCGGGCTGGAGGGCGCCTCCTCCGGCAAGGCGACCTCTCAGGGTCTCTGCATCCCCAAGGAAAAGCGATGCGACGGGTAACGTACACAAATGCCTTTACTGTACACTCTTTGTACAATACTCCGTTTTGCTCGTGTTTTTATGCATAAAGCGGGTACAGCAGCAATAGTTCACGTGACGTTAAATAACTATATCCTGTTGACATCTGCAACTATCACCTCGCTTGCAAATGCTTACCACATTTTATGTATTCCCGTGGAAATATCCCCCTCTAATCGAGTTCTTGATGTCTGCGCTTCCCTCGATTCACAACTTTCTTTCCAACAATAGTATGCCAAGAAGATATACAAATGAGTAAAGCCGAAGGTATTATCTTTGGTGGTATGATGGCCTAGCTGGACTACTCGCGCAGTGTGTTTGCGACAGCAAATGAGCGCGTATTCACCGTTGCCAGGTACCTGGACTGCCGCACGGGCAAGGACGAGGCAGACTGCCCGGGACAGTCGCTTGCGTGCCGACTGGACCAGTTCCGCTGCGCCAACGGGCTGCGCTGCGTCGACGCCGCCCTCAAGTGCGACCATACCGACGACTGCGGCGACAACTCCGATGAAGCGAATTGCAGTCTGTACCTCTCATACTTTTAGTGCCTGAAATAGATCGGCCTTAGTTATTTCTAGTTTCATGTTAGATGATATTCCAATTTTGTTTAAAATTTTTGTATGTCTACAAATATTAATCTTTAGACAACAGCTAAGCATAAGAATATCTAAATGCGGTATATAGTATATGTTAAAGCAGTACGTTGCGCCCAACAGGTTTCCCACCTTGTCACATCGGGCAGTTCCGATGCAGTAACGCGCTGTGCATCCCGGCCACGTACCAGTGCGACGGCTACCGTGATTGCGGCGACGGCAGCGACGAGGCAAACTGCACTGCCATCGCCTGTCCCGACAACAAGTACCTGTGCCCGCGCGGCGCGCCCGGTGGACAGCACCGCTGCATCGCGCGCGCGCAACTGTGCGACGGCAAGCGCGACTGCGAGGACAACGCCGATGAGGAGTCCGCCTGCTGTGAGTGCCGCGACTCGAGCATTCCGCATTGCGCCTCTCAACCGACCGATTACAAATGATGCGTATTCGTTGCAGCGACGTCGTCGTGCCCGGCACTGGAATGCGAGTACAAGTGCGTGGCGTCGCCCAACGGCGGCGCATGCGCGTGTGCGGCGGGACTCGCGTTGGCACCCGACGGCCGCAGCTGCGCCGACCGCGACGAATGCCGCGACTGGGGGCCCTGCCACCAGCTCTGCGTCAACACGCCAGGATGTTAGTGTACTTCTTTTTGGTGACGACTCGGGTTGAAAAGCGGTTATTGTAAAACTAAGCTATGGAACTAAATTTTACTTTCAATGAATAAAGTAAAATTTTGTTACACAGCTTACCCGGGATCGACTCGACTACGATTAACGTGGTGATGTTATAGCGTACAGTTGCGCTTGCGCTCCTGGCTACACGCTGGAGGAGCGCGGGAAGTGCGGGGCGCGTGGTGCGGGCGCCTGGCTTGCGTTGGCGCACGCGCGCGGCGTGCTTCGGCTGGACGCACTCGCGCACGCACAGCCCGCGCCGCCGCTGCAGTTGGCCAACGCATCGGCCGCCGCCGGTCTAGACTTCCACTACCGCCGCAATATGCTCTACTGGTCCGATCTCAAGACGAGGAAGGTCAGTAACCGCAGAGTTGGAAAGATGATATTTATAACTTGCCATCATAAACCCCGCTTTTAGTTATTTTTGTTAAAAATTGTAGACTTTTAAACGTGATTTGGAATAAAAATAATGAGCAAGGTGTTCCGCGACCTTGCAGATCCACTCGCAGCCGCTGAACGCGCCGGCGGGCATCGCGACGTCGTATGGAGCGGACATCTCGCCAGCGGGTTCGTGGGCGCCGGTCGCGTTGGCCGTGGACTGGGTTGGCGACAAACTGTACGTGGCGGACGCGCTGGGACAGAAAGTGGACGTGTTCGAGCTGGACGGGCGCTGGCACGCCGTGGCGCTCGCCTCCAACCTCTCCAGCCCCAGCGACTTGGCGCTCGACCCTACGCTCGGACTCATGTTCATTGCAGACAGCAATCAGGTCATTATTCTTCTATTCAAAATAGTTGGTCCTTCTTAACATGAAACGAAGCGGTACAAGTAACATGAAAAATAGCGCCTTTGAGGATACAAACCGTTATAAGTTTGGGCTAATTTGTTTAATATTTTGTAGATAATTCGAGCAAATATGGACGGAACGCATGCCAAGTCAATAGTATCGGAGGCAACATACAAAGCGTCCGGCATCGCGGTGGACACGATCGCGAGGAGGATATTTTGGTGTGACTCGCTGCTCGACTACATCGAGACCGTGGACTACGACGGCAACTACCGCTTCCTCGTACTGCGCGGCCAGCAGGTCCCCAGCCCCTCCCGTCTAGCACTCTTCGAGGACAGGGTCTACTGGTCCGACAGCACCAAGCAGGGGATCAGTTCCGTGAGTAAATACGAGGGCGCCGGCAGCATACAGGCGATATACAAAATGAAAGATATCATCAGTCCCAAGGCCGTGACCGTGGTCCACTCGCTGAAGCAGACGTCAGTGAATAATCCATGCGGAAACAACAACGGCGGCTGCTCGCAGATGTGCATCGTCACCGCTCTGCAGACGGGCGGACTCGGCTACCGCTGTGCCTGCAACATCGGTTACAGATTAGAGACCGACTTGAGGAACTGCGACCTCGTCACGGAATTCCTGATGTACTCCCAGCAGAGGTTTATCAAGGGGAAAGTCCTCAACCCGGTTATCGAAGGCTTTAGCGAAGCGATCCTTCCTGTCGTATCGCGACGCGCCAGATTTGTGGGCCTCGACTTTGACTCCCGAGATGAGCATATTTACTACTCGGACGTTTTACAAGACGTTATTTATAGAGTTCACCGAAACGGAACAACAAAAGAAATTGTCCTGGCCTCTCAGAATGAGGGCGTCGAAGGATTGGCTGTCGATTGGGCGTCGAAGAATCTATACTATATCGATTCTAGAAAAGGGACTCTCAACGTTCTCTCGACGCGAAATGTCAGCTACAAGAGGACGCTCCTCAAGGACCTGAAGCGGCCGCGCGCCATCGTTGTCCATCCCAACAAAGGATATATCTTCTTCTCGGAGTGGGATCGCCCGGCGAACATTAGTCGAGCGAACACCGACGGCAGCGGTCTGCTAGTCTTCGAGAACGTGACGCTAGGCTGGCCCAACGGCCTCTCCATAGACTTCGATGCCAATCGTCTCTACTGGTGCGACGCGCTGCTCGACCACGTGCAGCACTCCAAGTTGGACGGCACTGACGTCAACACTATCAACTCGAGACTAATTAGGCATCCCTTCTCGATCGTTATTTACAAAGATTTCATGTACATCACAGACTGGAGGCTTGACGCGATCGTTCGTTTGCATAAGTTGACTGGACAACAGGAAGACATAATGGTCCGGGAGCCGCAAACGAACCGACTGTATGGCGTGAAGGTGTATAGTGAGGAGGTACAAAAAATAGATCCGATGCAACCTTGCGCCCGTAACAACGGGAACTGTCAAAAGCTGTGCTTCGCGATACCGCGTAACAACACGGAACTGCTGACGGTGAAGTGCGGATGTCCGTACGGGGAGAAGCTGGCGGCCGACAGTACCAGCTGCGTTGCCGACCCCAGCGCCGAGCCACCGCTGCAGGCCTGCCCCAACTCTTGGGACTTCACCTGCAATAACCAGCGCTGCATCCCCAAGAGCTGGGTCTGCGATGGTGATGACGATTGTCTCGACAACAGCGACGAGGAGCAGAATTGTACCAGTAAGTTTTTGTCAAATCATGTTTCAACCGTGACTTTGCGCTTGGACCTTCATTTAAAATACATGTAACTACAGTTAACCGCTAATTTTGCCACCTTCTCTAAAATAGTATTCGTTTTCAAAAATGTGGACATGTATCGTGATGTAATTTGTTACGCGAACATCGTATCCACAGAGACGACCTGCAGCTCGTCCGAGTTCATGTGCAAGTCGGGGCGCTGTATCCCGGCGACGTTCAAGTGCGACTCGGAGAACGACTGTGGGGACTTCTCGGACGAAACGGGCTGCGTTAACGTGACGTGCGGCGCCTCGCAATTCCAATGCGACAACGGCCGCTGCGTGCCCTCCACCTGGAAGTGCGACTCCGAAAACGACTGCGGGGACGGCTCCGACGAAGGCTCGCACTGCGCCGAGAAGACCTGCGCTTACTTCCAGGTGATACCATATATTCGATATGGTTCCATGTAAAAAGTTGTAAACGTTTTGCTGGGATTTACATTAACATTCTGCACGATATTAATGTTCTTATGGGGGGATTTCAGTTTACGTGTCCACGCACCGGGCACTGCATCCCGGCGTCGTGGGTGTGCGACGGCGACGACGATTGTTTCGACAAGCAGGACGAGGCCGACTGCCCGCCCGTGTCCTGCCTCGCCACGCAGTTCAAGTGTGCCGACCTCAAGCAGTGCGTGCAGGTACGACCCTATCTTCGCGACGATATCCGATAGCTGACAACGGTGTACTAAACATTACCTTGGCCCCCGCGGCAGGAAGCGTACAAGTGCGACGGCATCCCCGACTGCAACGACGGCAGTGACGAGGCCGGCTGCCCAGCGCTGGCGCCCCACCAGTGCGCGCCCGACAAGCAGGCGCAGTGTCGGTCCTCCGGCATCTGCATACCTAGCACCTGGTACTGCGACGGTACGTATAGAAAAAAGGTTTAGGGCCGTTCAAACTTTACGTAAGCAAATAGAGTTTTGGGGTGTCTTAGCTATGCTTATTTTTGATAACAGGGAGTGTGGGGGTCTAGATGGTGATTATGCCATTAGAAGTTTGTTTATGTAATGGCAACCAATATGCTCTCGAGAGCAATGAATTTCGGTCACTTAAAAAACCTTTAGATCTCGGAAACTAAGATTGCTAGCTTAATGAAATAAATTGTGTTTAGTAGACAATTAATAATAAATTGAGCGTCGGTGGCTCAGGGACTAAGCACTTGACTTGTAATCTGCAGTTCCTGGTTCGAACCCCGATATGTACCAATGTGTTTTTCGATTTTCAATTTTCATATGTACATTTAGCCGGCGTTCTTACAGTGAAGAAAACATCGTGATGCAACCTGCACATATCTGCGAAGAAATTCAAAAGATGTGTGTGAAGTTAACCAACCCTCATTGGGCCTGCATGGTTGACTAAGGACTAGTCTTGGAGTAGGCTCCGAGCCCCCTCGGTGGGGATGTATAGTGAGCTGATGGAGATGGAGAGAGAGAGGAGACAATTAAATACTCCATATGTTAAGATATTAAAACTTCTTAGTTGCTGCAAGGTTATGTCATAGAAAATCAAAGTTGAAAAAGGGAGCTTACGAAGAAGGAACTACGAAATTACTTTTTTTAGTTTCTAATCTGTCATTTAAGTGGGTATTCAAAATAAATTGACAGTATTCAATATTTAATAATCAACCTGTGATCATATCGCTTACAACTGAAGAATGCACCAGAATCCTCACAATGCTGAAAACCGGCCGAAGTCATCGCAATACAGCCGAGACTGCAGCTGTTTCGCTGTCAACAGTAAAAAGAGTACTCCGATGTTATGAGGAAACTGCCTCTAATCTATGTAGACCAGGATCAAGCAATACCACAGCACGAGAAGATCGATACTCGGTGAACACCATGCTTCGTAATCGCTTTCTCACAGGACCTGAACTTACAAATCAGTTTCGACGCCTCGAGGGAAGTAACCCAAGCGCATGAACAGTAAGACGACGACATGCTAAAACTAACTTTAAACCATTTAGTCCGGCAAATGGTTCTAAACTGGAGTTTTTTTTGACAAAATTTTAATTGGACTATTAAAGTTTGGTCGATAGTTATGTTTTCCGACGAATTAAAATGTATGCTCTACAAGCATGATGAAAGACACAGAGTATAATGCCGACCAGGAGAAAGATTCCAGCAAGCATGCATAGAAGAAAAAGTAGCCTACGGTAGTGGGTCTACTTGTGTGGGTTAGAATTTCATTTGAGAGTCGTACAAAACTGTTGTTAATAGAAAACGGCTCTTTAACTAGCGTAAGATATGTGGAAGAAATACTTAATGAATGAACGTAGGGCCATGTATTGACAATTTGGGTGAGGATGATATTTTTATGCATGACAATGCCCGACCTAATACCAAAATTTTAATAAATAAAATATAGTGAGTTATACATATTTTACTTTCATTTACATAAAGTATTATATTGTCTATTAAACACCGTTTATTTTATTAAGCTAGCATTCTTAGATTTCAAGATTTATTCGTATTCCGTATTCATTGCTCTCGAGTGTACGTATTTACTAACGAATAAAAATTTTCATTTTATTCATTAGAAGGTATTTAGTTGGTGTGTCTGTGTGCCTATCCTAAGCCTAATTATTATTTCTGGACTTACAATCGCTGCTCATGAAACAAAAAAAAACAGAATACATTAAAAGAAACATGCATATACGTATCAAAGCTTAAGTAAGCATAGAAGGGGGTAAGAGCTTTGCTTACTTTTGCTAACATGGGAAGAAGGGAGTCATTAATTTGAATAAATCTGCTTATGTAATACTTAAATGACCTCTTACCTTAAATATCAATGGATAAATTGATGAAGAGACGTTTGTTCGCAATGTTATCTACAGGCACACCGGACTGCGAGGACCTGTCGGACGAGCCTGCGACGTGCGGCGCGGCGGCGTGCGGGCCGCAGCAGTTCCGCTGCGACAACGGCCGTTGCGTGTACCGCGCCGCTGTCTGCGACGGACGCGATGACTGCGGCGACGGCAGCGACGAGAGCGCCGCGCACGCCTGCAAGCCGCCGCCCTTCCGGTACGTAACTCCACGCCCCACACCTTACGCCATACTACACACTATTATGTTACCGGGAATAGTTGTATCATGTCAATCATTCAACTTATTAGAATGCCTGCGGAGGCGAAATAAACATTTAACTTTTTATAAATTTAAATCCAGATCCGTCAAACGGCTTGGATCGTATATTTGTGTAAGTAAAAAGCGATTGTATGTGTAATAATTTTGTTATTTCAGTTGTCCCTCCGGGCATTGGCAGTGTCCCGGCGTGACCGGCCGCTGCGTCAACCTCACGCAGGTCTGCGACAACAGCTACGACTGCCCCAACGGAGCCGATGAAGGTAAAAAACCAAATTAATGATAACATACATAAGATCGATTACTCGTTTTATTGGTTCATGTAAACTATATTTAAATTAATTTCTCAGGAGCGAGTTGCGATTTCGCCGAATGCGAGCACCAAAGTGGGCTCTGCTCTAACGGCTGCAAGCAGACGCCTAATGGGCCGCTGTGCCTATGCCCCGCGGGCGAAGAGCTGGAGCGCGATGGCCTCACCTGCAAGGATGTGGACGAGTGCGAGCCACCCGGCCTCTGCTCGCAGGGCTGCACCAACACCAAGGGCTCCTACTTCTGCAGCTGCGTGGAGGGCTACCGGCTCAACACAGATAAACACTCCTGCAAAGCCAACAACCACTCCAGCGCCTTCCTCATCATATCCAACCGGCACTCCATCCTAGTTGCTGACCTTAACGAGCAGGGCCTCGAGCGCGTGCCCATCAATGTGGAGAACGTGGTCGCAACCGCCTCCAACATGCACACAGGGACTATATTCTGGTCTGACATGAAATTGAAAAAGATATCTAGGCTCGATCGCGGCAGCGAACCGCAGGTCATCATCTCAACCGGTCTGGACCTGGTCGAGGGCCTGGCGTACGACTGGGTCGGTGGCAACATCTACTGGTTAGACAGCAAGCTGAACACGATCGAGGTGGCGAAGGAGGACGGGAGCGCGAGAACTACCCTGTTAAGCGGAAACATTACACAGCCGCGAGGGATGTGTCTCGACCCCGCGCCCACCGCCGGCTGGCTGTTCTGGACTGACTGGGGGGAGAATCCCCGCATCGAGAGGATCGGCATGGACGGCACGCAGCGCTCGGCCATCATCACCACCAAGATATACTGGCCGAACGGCCTCACTCTGGACACCGCCACACAGCGAGTTTATTTCGCCGACTCCAAGCTGGACTTCATCGACTTCTGCTACTACAACGGAACCGGGCGGCAGCAAGTGCTAGCCGGCAGCCACTACCTGCTGCATCCGCATTCGCTTACTCTGTTCGAGGACACACTGTACTGGACCGACCGCCAGCTCAACCGGGTGTTATCGGCGCACAAGTTTAAGGGCACGAACCAGACTGTGGTGTCGCACCTCATCTCTCAGCCTCTGTCCATCCACGTGCACCACCCCTCGCTGCAGCCGCCGCACCCCTCACCCTGCCGCGACCGCCCCTGCGACCACCTTTGCCTGCTGAGCCCTAACCGCACGGCGCAGCGCACCTGCCTCTGCAAGCCGGGCTACAAGTTACTGCCCGACGGAAAATGCACCGAAGGTTTCTTTCTTATTTAGCTTTTAAAATTTGAAGTTGTAGTAGTCCTTAAGTAATTTGCTTATTAACTTGATATAAATCCTAATGAGGTCATAACTTTACTTTTTAAAGTAAACCGTACTTTATTCCCTTGTTAACTTCTTTTTGGTGTTTTTGTTTGCAGAGGAATCCGCGTACTTGATGATTCTCAAAGGATCTCAGATCATCGACTTATCGCCGGACGGGTCGGGCCGAGCGGGCCAACTGTCACCGGTCGTGGGAGTACAAGGTGCGTTTGGCGTTTGTCTAAGAGTTTTGATGAGACCCTAGACATTGATGTTCTGTAAATAAAATAAATATATAATGATGTGATGTGCTGATGTGGTGGGCCGCAGGCGGCGTTCAGCTGGAGTACGACCGGCAGGGGCGCGTGTTGTACTGGCTGCAAGCCGCGGGCGAAGCGGACGACGACAACTGCACCGTGTACACCATGCCATACGGCGGCGGCGAGCGCGCCGAGTTGCTTGGCGCCGACACCGGTGTGGTGGGCGCGCCCGCAGCCATCGCCTTCGACTGGATCGGCCGCAACCTCTTCCTGGCCAACCGCGTCGCCAGCAACATCGAGCTCGTCCGCGTCGATGGCAAGCTCAAATATAGGACCGTCGTCTTCGCCAACGACGGCAGCAAAACCTCTATAGCGCGACCGCGTGGCATCTGCCTAGACCCCACCGAAGGGTAAGCTATTGCAAAACAAACAAAATGTCTATTACTTCTCATAATTTTTTACTTGTATGTTTTAAATTATTTTATTTTTACAGGAAGATATACTGGTCAGATGAAGGAGGTTTCGGAGTTCCTGCAAAAATTGGAAAAGTCAACATGGATGGTACAAATTCAGCTATTTTAGTAGATGGCATAGAGCGACCCGAGGCCGTGGCGATTGACGTGGAAAAGAAAGTGCTTTACTTCAGTACTCAATTCCCTGCCAGCGTCAACAGCGTGAATACCGACGGAAATGACAGGAAAACGATCCTAACGGAGGCCAATGCTATATCGTATCCGAAAGTAATCGCGGTTCTAGACTCGCGGCTCTACGTCCTCGATCCCCGCCACGAGAAAATCATCAAGGCCGATCTCCCGAACGGTGATAACATCAAAGTTATACTCGATAATGAAAGCGATCTGAAGTCGCTTACTGTATTCCAGAAGAGGAAGATGATGCATCATCACCCGTGCACCCTGAACAACGGCGGCTGCGAGCAAATCTGTATCCCTAGCGAAGGAGGATCACGCATCTGCTCCTGCTCCATCGGATACAGGAAAGAAAACGAGGTCAACTGTGTTCCCTACAAGACGTTCGCGGTGGTCTCTCAGCTCGACCTCATCCGCGGCTACAGCCTAGAGGGCAGTGCCGAGGCCATGGTGCCCGTCACCGGCCAGGGCCACCACATTCTGCACGTCGACGTGCACTTCTCGGACAACTTCATTTACTGGGTGGAGTTTAACCGCGGCCAATGGAACGGAATATTCCGCATCCGACCGAACGGCACGGAACTGGAGCACGTTATCAAGGACGGCATCGGCAGCAACGGCATCAGAGGCTTGGCGGTCGATTGGGTCGCCGGTAACTTGTACTTTACAAACGTCTTTCCACACGAAAATTACGTGGAAATGTGCTGGCTCGATGGATCCCACAGAAAAGTTCTCGTCAAAACGACAATGGACGCCCCCAGAGAGCTCGCCGTCAACCCGTTGAAGAGACTTCTGTATTGGATCGATTATGGACAATATCCGAGAATAGGAAAAGCGTACCTGGACGGCAGCAACTGGCAGACGGTGGTCAGTTCTGGAATTTCGAATCCTAGAGACTTAACGATAGACATGATGACCCACGACGTCTACTGGGTGGACTCGAAATTGGACCAGATTCAGAAGATATCGTATAACGGCGGCAATAGGCAGCTCATCCGATCAAACTTGCCGAATCCGATGGGTATCGCGATCCATACCGGCAGCGTTTATTGGGTGGATAGAAATCTTCAAACAATATACAAGGCGTCCAAATTACCTGGAAACATGTCGATGCCCGAAAAACTGAGAACTAATTTACCAAAATTGCGGGACATCGTCATATTTGACGTGAACAATCAGCCTACGGACGACAACAACCCTTGCCGCAAGCTCGGGAACGGGGGCTGCGAGCAGCTGTGCTTCAGCTACCCCCCGGACGCGAATAAGGGCTATACACACAGGTGCGACTGTGCCACTGGTCAGATATCGCCAACTAACCCAAAGAAATGCGATGTAGTCGATGAATACCTAGTCTTCACAACGAGGACCGAAATTCGAGCTGTAAATTTGGATCCCAAATCGACCGGGGTTCCGTTCAAACCCATCGGCAATTTGACCAACGTCGTCGGTGTAGAATTCGACTATACAGATAACAAGCTTTTCTTTACTCAAATAAGACCGTGGGCGCGAATCGCATGGATGTCGTCCGTCAACCCTGAATCTTCAAAAATTCAAAATATCATTAGCAAAAACATTAATCCCGAAGGAATTTCATACGACTGGACCCAGAAGAAAATCTATTGGACGGACAGCTCGAACAACTCCATATACGCTATGAATCTCGACGGCACCGAGCTGGTTATGATCGCCCGGGTTGAGCGCCCTCGGGCCATCGTGGTCGACCCCTGCAACGGCACCTTGTACTACACAGACTGGGGTCGATTCGGTACTTCCGGGAAGATCTACCGAACCACCATGGCAGGTTCCCTGAAGAAAGCAATCATAGACAAAGACTTGTCGCAGCCGAGCGGGTTGACGATCGATTTTGAAGAAAACATGTTGTACTGGACTGATGCAGTTCGTGAAAAAATCGAACGCTCCAAACTAGATGGATCCGATAGAGAGGTTCTGATTTCCGCAACAATTTACCCTTTCGCCATCACCGTGTTTAGAAATTATATCTACTGGACAGACTTGCAATTACGTGGCGTGTATCGTGCAGAAAAACACACCGGCGCCAATATGGTGGAAATGGTCAAACGTTTAGAAGATTCTCCGAGAGATATTCACATCTACAGCACGAGCCGACAGTCGTGCAAGGTAAACCCTTGCCTGATAAGCAACGGAGGTTGCGCTCAAAGTTGTCATCCGGCTCCTAATAATTCAGTCGAATGTAAATGCGACGACAACACTAAATTAGTAAACGAGGGACGCATGTGCGTAACGAAGAACATAACATGTGATCCTAGCAAATTCTTCTGCGCCAACGGCAAGTGCATCAGTCGCATGTGGTCCTGTGATGGCGATGACGATTGTGGGGACGGCTCTGATGAAGACAAGAACTACTGCGCCTATCACTCCTGCTCGCCTAATGAATTCCGTTGCAACAACGGTCGGTGCATATTCAAATCCTGGAAATGCGATCACGAGAACGATTGCAAGGACGGGTCGGACGAGGAGGGCTGCGTTTATCCACCGTGCGCCGAAGGGGAATTCACGTGTCTCAATTCTCGCTGTATCCCGACATCTCAAGTCTGTAACGGTATTAACGATTGCAAGGACAACATTACCTCCGACGAAACTCATGAACGATGTCCGAGAAATACGACGTGTCCCACCAATCATCTAAAATGCGAAAAAACCAATATTTGTGTCGAACCCTATTGGCTGTGCGACGGAGACAACGACTGCGGCGACAACTCGGACGAGGACCCGTTGCACTGCGCACAGAGAACCTGCCCGCAAAACAGCTTCCGCTGCCCCAACCATCGCTGCATCCCCGCCACGTGGTACTGTGACGGTGACGACGACTGCGGGGATGGCGCCGACGAGCCGCCCGAATACTGTCGCTCTGAGGGACGCACCTGCTTCGGCGACCTGTTTACATGCGACAACGGGAACTGTATCCCCAGGATCTACATCTGCGACGGCGACAACGACTGCCTCGACGGCAGCGATGAGGACGACAGACATCAATGTAACGAAAGGAAGTGCGATCCAGAAACCGAATACACCTGCGAAGAAAATAAGTTCTGGAACCGTGCGCAGTGTATCCCCAAGAAATGGGTATGTGATGGGGACCCTGATTGTATTGACGGCACTGACGAAAATTCAACGATCCACCATTGCTCGACGCCCACGCCTTGCTCGGATGATCAGTTCCAGTGCAACAACGGAAGGTGCATCAACCGGGGCTGGGTTTGCGATCACGACAACGACTGTGGAGACGGATCTGACGAAGGGAAGCACTGCAACACACAGTACAAACAATGTACGGACCAAGAGTTCAAGTGCCAAAACTTCAAATGTATCCGAAACCACTTCCGATGCGATGGCGAAGATGACTGTGGAGACCATTCGGACGAAGTCGGGTGCATCAAGGACAACAAGACATGTCCCGGAGGTCAGTTCAAGTGTAATAACGATCAGTGCATCGACAATAGCCTCGTGTGCAATAAAGTATCGGACTGTAGCGACGACTCTGACGAGCCCGCCCACTGCAACGTCGACGAGTGCGCCAAGCTGGAGATCAACCAATGTGGCCACAAGTGCATCGACACGCTGACGGGATACTACTGCGACTGTAACCAGGGCTACAAGCTGCTTGGGGACGGGAAGGCGTGCGCTGACATCGACGAATGCATTGAAAGCCCCGGCGTCTGCTCACAGTATTGCTCCAACACGCCCGGCTCGTACTACTGTAAATGTAACGATCAATACTATGAACGAGAAGCGGACGAGCGTACTTGCAAAAGAAAGGATAACACAACGGCTTGGGTTATTTTCACTAATAAGTACTACGTGAGGAACATGTCGACCGACGCGTCCAGATACAACTTGGTGCACCAGGACCTAATGAATGTTGTGGCTATAGACTTTGATATAAAGGATCAGAAAATGTATTTTGCTGATGTATCTGCTAAGACAATTTACAAATCCGATTACTCGGATCCCAATCCAACAAAGGAAGTCGTGATAAGACACGACTCTCACGGTTTAGAAGGTATAGCCATCGACTGGATAGGCAGAAAAATCTATTGGCTAGATCGGCATTCGAAAAATCTAGACGTTGCCGAACTGGATGGAACCAGAAGAAAGACATTAAAGACTGGCATTGCCGACCCGCGCGCGATAGTCGTGCATCCCGGAACCGGATACCTGTACTACACTTCGTGGCATCTACAAGCTTACATCGGAAAAATTGGCATGGATGGGTCCAATTTTACGGCCATATTGAACTGGGAAGACGACATCGCGTGGCCTAATGCTTTGACCGTAGACTACTTCACAGATAGAATATATTGGGCCGATGCACATCTAGATTACATCGGCTCCGCCGATTTGGAAGGCAGGCATAGGCACATCGTCCTATCTGGCACTAAAGTCCCTCACGTATTCGCTCTTAGTCTATTCGACGACGAAATTTACTGGACCGATTGGAACCTCAAGGCTATAAGCAAAGCAAATAAACATTCCGGAGAAAACTTAACTATCTTACGGAACACCACACATCGCCCATATGACATTCATGTTGTCCATCCGTTGAGGCAGCTCACTTATCCAAATCCTTGCGGCACTGATAACGGAGGCTGCTCCCACCTTTGTCTTATTGCACCGCCACACGAATCGAGCTACCTAAACATCGAAGGCTATGGTGAAGAGGGAGCGACCACGTACAAATGCGCCTGCCCGAATCAATTTTTCTTGGCTCGGGATATGAAGACCTGCATATCTAACTGCACGGACGGCCAGCACAGATGCAACGGGCGCGACGAGAAGTGCATACCATGGTTCTGGAAATGCGACGGCGAAAAAGATTGCATGGACGGCTCGGACGAACCGGATACCTGCCCCGTGAGGCACTGCAGAGCCGGCTCCTTCCAGTGCAAAAACACCAACTGCACCCCCGCAGCCACCATCTGCGATGGCACCGACGACTGCGGCGACGGCAGCGACGAGGCCGAGTGCGCGCATGAATGTCCTCTTCTAGAATTTAAATGCAAAGCTAGCGGCAGGTGCATTCTAGACAGCTGGAAGTGCGACGGCGACACCGACTGCAAGGATAACAGCGACGAGGACCCGTCCATGTGCCACAACAGGCCCTGCAACCCCGACACCGAGTTCTCCTGCAAGAACGGTCGCTGCATTCCCAAGTTATGGATGTGCGACTTTGACAACGATTGCGGCGACGACTCCGACGAGCCGGCGTACATGTGCCGGCAAAAGAACTGCACCACGGGTTGGCGAAGGTGCCCCGGACAGTCTAACTACAGATGCATACCGAAATGGTTGTTCTGCGACGGCAAGGACGATTGTCGCGATGGTTCTGATGAGTTACCCGAGAACTGTCCCACTTGCAACCCGGAAACGGACTTCACGTGCGAGAACAAGCGCTGCATACCTAAGCAGTGGCTGTGCGACTTCGCCGATGACTGCGCCGATGGCAGCGACGAGACTGAGGCGGTTTGCCGGCACAGGTACCGCGAATGCTCCGAGTCCGAGTTCAAGTGCGGCAACGGCAAGTGCATCTCGTCCCGATGGCGCTGCGACCACGAGGATGACTGCGGCGACAACACCGACGAGTCTGACTGCGGCGGCTTCCAGTGCAAGAACGGCACCTTTCAATGCAAGTCGGGCCACTGCATCGCCGCGTACTTCCGCTGCGACGGTGACCGTGACTGCCGGGACCTGTCCGACGAGATCGGCTGTCCACCGCGTTTCCCTGGCGGTCGATACTGTCCCGAAAGCAGGTAAACTGAACGCATTGCATCAGGACAAATGTAAACAGACATATTATAGTATTTCAGTTGGAAGCGTCGAGACACAATTACTACAGCGTGTTCATTAAGTAAAACTTATGGTGCGATGCGTTTCAGATTCCAGTGCGGCAACAACCTATGCGTGTCGCAGTCGGACCTGTGCGATGGGACCGACGACTGCGGCGACGGTAGCGACGAGGCGGCCGCCATCTGCACCAACTTCAACTGCGACACGCTTCGCCGTTTCCACTGCGACAATCACCGCTGCGTGCCCAGGTAGCGCACATCACAACTCATATTCCAAATGCACAAAATACATATAAAATATAAAGGGCCTTCAATAAATAAAATTTAAAAAAGACTTTTTGTAAATAATTCGTAACAAGATCCGAACAATATTAGTTAAATAAATTAATACTCGTACATATATTATATTGATAAATCTCTGAACTTGGTCGTTTAGATACCAAGTGTGCGACGGCGTGGACAACTGCGGCGACGGCTCGGACGAGAACAACATGACGCTGTGCGCGGCGCGCGCGCGTCCCTGCGACCCCGCAACGCAGTTCCAGTGCGCCAACCGGCGCTGCGTCCCGCGCACCGCGCTCTGCGACCTGCGCGACCACTGCGGCGACGCCTCCGACGAGCTCGGCTGCCACACGCAGCGCACCTGCGACCTCACGCACAAAGGTGCGCGCCCGACTCCTGTCCGCTACTTGATACTACGCGCTTCCATTATTCCTTGCTCTTGAGGAATAAAATTATGTATTACATTACAGGTGGGTGCGAACAATTCTGCACAAACATAACGGGCCCCGGAGTCGCGGGAGGCACGGGAGTGACAGCAGGCGCGGCGGGAGCGGTTGGCGGATACATCTGCAGCTGCTTCCCTGGCTACATCATCGCGGCCGGCGACAGCAAGAAGTGCGTCGATGTGGACGAGTGCGCGACCGGCGCGCACCGCTGCAGCCACCTGTGCCACAACCTCAACGGCTCGTACAGCTGCTCCTGTCGGGAGGGTTTCCGGTAAAATACCTTTCTACCTACCGATGAAATACTTGCCATGCTTAAAAATAAATTTTGTGTAAATGCGGCGATTTGCCCTTTCCAGATTGGCTGATAATCTATCCGGCGTGTGCAAAGCGGAGGAAGACGACGTGGTGCTTATGTTCGCCAACGGGCCCGTCATTCGCGCCTTCGTGCGGGACAACAACGAGGAGTTCGACGTCATTAACTCGGAGAAGAGGATAGAGGCTATCGACTACGACCCGCAACGAGAGATGATCTTTTGGGCGGACAGCTACGAGAAGACCATAAAGCGATCCTATATGGTGAACGCGCTCGACGGGCGGGTGAAGACCGGCTTTGCGCAGGATCTGAATATGAAAGGCAACTCGAAGCCGACCGCTCTGGCCGTCGACTACGTCGGGGACAACCTGTACTGGACGGAAGCCGACCGCACGGGCTCCAAGCCGCGCGGCCGCGTCATGGTGGCGCGCAGCGACGGTCGCTATCGGCGCGCGCTCGTCTCCGCCGGCATCGAGAGCCCCACCTCGCTCGCGCTCGACCCGCAGATGGGCCGCATGTTCTGGGCCGACGCCGGCTCCGCGCCCAAGATAGAGATCGCCTGGATGGACGGCTCCAAGAGGCGGCCCGTCGTCACCGAGAACATCAGGCACCCCACCGGGCTGGCAATCGATCACGCCATGGACCACGCGATATTCTGGGCCGACACGAAGCTCAATACGATCGAGACGATGCGCCACGACGGCTCCAACCGGCGCGTCGTGCTCAAGGGCGACGCGCTGCGGCACCCGCTTTCGCTGGACGTGTTCGAGTCCTCGCTGTACTGGGTGACGCGCGACACGGGCGAGCTCGTGCGCCAGGA
This sequence comes from Papilio bianor, assembly GCA_011763625.2. Classification (NCBI taxonomy): domain Eukaryota; kingdom Metazoa; phylum Arthropoda; class Insecta; order Lepidoptera; family Papilionidae; genus Papilio; species Papilio bianor. Next base: position 8,888,227 of record JAAOEG020000004.1, read on the forward strand.
CAAGTTCGGCCGCGGTGTGCCCTTCGTCATCTCCAAAGATCTAGTCAACCCCTCGGCCGTCAAAGGTGTGTGTCGTAGTATAAGTTCCCCAAATCATGATCTCAAGCCTAGTCGGTTCATAGAGCGCATTGCAATAATTCATTCCGTCCCTTTCTCACGGCCTTCCATCAGGATAACCGAGGTTGCACATGAATGAATTACAATATAATTTTCAATTTCATCAGTGTATCACCCCCGGCGCTACAACGCGACGGGGCTACGGGGCGCGGCGTGCGCGCGGCTTCCGTGCTCGCACCTGTGCCTAGCGGTGCCGGCGGGCCGCCGATGCGCCTGCCCCGACCAGCTGCAGCCGCCCAAGCGCGCCACGCAGCTGCTCGCCTGCGACGCCGGTGAGCGCCTAAACACTCGCGCACCCGTGCACCAACCGAACATCGTATTTCTCTGTCTCGGTTAAAGCTTCGCTGTGTTTTTTATATACAACTTAATTGCGTCCCTCAGCGGTGGAGAGTCCGCGCGCGCTTCCGTTGGCGTGCCCGTGCGAAAACGGCGGGACCTGTGAGGCGGGTGGCGAGGGCGGCGAGGACGCGGTGGTATGCCGCTGCCGCGCCCCGCTGCAGCCGCCGCGCTGCGCCGCCCCCGCCGCGCCGCGTGCCGGCTCCGCGCACGTGCTGCTGCCGGCGCTGCTGGCCGCCGCGCTGGCGCTCGCCGCCGCCGCCGCCGCCTTCTTCATCATACGCAAGAGGCCCTTGTGAGTTAGCCCGTCCCTACGCTTTGTCCACTCTCGATCCGACTAAACTCACGAAAAACATTACTGAGTTTGAAGTTTGTGATTTTCAGCTTTGGATTCTCGCTTATGAACTCATGACTTAAGAAATTAATTAAATTGTAAATTACAGCGGCAAGGGCGTCGGCCTGGGCAGCCTCGCGTCCTCGCAGAGCGTGTCGTTCCGCGCGGGCTCCAACGTGGAGTTTGGCGGCGCGGTGGGCGGCGTGGGGGGTGCGTCCGGAGCCGCGGGGGGTGCCGGGGGTGCTGCGAGCGGCGCGGACGCGTACGCACTACACGAGCCGCGCAAGGGCCGCGACTTTAGCAACCCCATGTACGACGCGGTGACGCGCGCCGCCGCCAACGGCGACCCCGAGCCGCCCTTGCGTGAGTACACCGACCCTCCGCACGACTAACACGATTCTCTTAATCGAATATTACGAGAAATAAATCTAATTAAACATGTATGCATATTTATCACTTCAATGCATCCAATCTATGTAGTATAAAGATTATAATACAGTACGTCGACCATGCCGGTCGTGGCGCTATGTACATATACGATACTGGCGAAACAGATCTCTTTTGGAGCTAGTCAGAATATTAATAGTACGATGGTGTACGTCAACAGCGGGCATTTACGAAGTGCCAGAAGAAGTAAAAGAAAAGGTGGGGTCTGCGGTGCTGTCGCCATCGTCGAGCGAGACGCGCGGCGTGTCGGGGGCGGGGGCGGGGGCGGGGGCGGGGGCGCGCGCTCTGGACCCGGCCGCCGACCTGGGCCGCGACACGCAGCGCCTGGTGCGCGAGGACCGACACGACCGCGACGGCGACTGCTAGCGCAGGCCGCGCGCGCTTGCACACCACTGTCCTGACACGACCAGCGACATGCACCCGGCTTGTGTACATTGAACATGTTCAGTTTAAATAAACTGTGAAAAGAAAGAAATTGTAAAGGCCAAAACTGGTTCGTGCCAATGACATTAAATTTAATTTAAACGACGAGGTGCGGCTCGATCTATTTGTCGAAAAGCTTTTGCGTCCGTGTACATACTGCAACAGTAAACAGATTTAGTGCGCAATCGTTACGCCTAGCGTTTTGTATTTTATTATGATTCTTGTCTCTTGTATTTGTGAATAAAAAATGTTTGTTATATTGTTGATTTTGTGTAAATTCTATTGATGTGTATGCAGTGGGCGGCGACAGGACGCGCTGTACTTACGGCGGCGCCGCCTGGGAGGGGGGTGGGCAGGAGGGGGGGCGACCGCTAATGACACAAATAACTTAGTACATAAACGACTAGTTAAGGTATTGTTGTTCTCTGTAGACTTTTAAATTGATTTGACAATAAGACACGCTGTCTAGAATATAATTTATTTATTTTGTTTTAAGACTATGTAAAATATAGCTATGTTGTGTTTTATAATTGTCTATTAAATGGTAAAATTTATTAGATTTTTACAATGGAATCATCATCGATTTGCCATAAACGTGTGAGATAGACTTTCTGTTGTTTTTTAATGTTTAAAATAATTATTGTGGTGGTCAATTGCTCCTCGTTGGAATAGAATATTAATTGTAAATATATCCGCTCTGTTCCTAAAGTGTATAAATTTGGGTACATTTACAAAACTTTACAAACTTGTTTAGAGATGGGGTGTTCAAATTATAATTATATACGTGTATTCGTGGAAGTGCACGGATAGGGGGATTTAAAAGGAAGGTGTATAAAGTTTCTAGAGCTTTGTAAATGTTTACATACGGATATGTTGTCCTTAGACTGCAGCCCTAAGTGTACTGTAGCCTTAGGTCTACTGCAGCCCTAAGAGATTGCAGACCTCAGTGTTCTGCAACCAGAAGTGACTACAACCTTTAGTGTACTGCAGTTCTAGGTCTACTGCAGCCCAAATTGATTGCAACCTTAGGTGTACGGTAGCCCTAAGTGACTGCAGCTCTAAGTGTACTGCAGTCCTGAGTGTACTGCAGCTCTAGGTGTATTGCAGCTCTAGGTGTATTGCAGCTCTAGGTGTACTGCAGCTCTAGGTGTACTGCAGCCCTAGGTGTACCAGCCCTAGGTGTACTGCAGCCCTCGGGCCATAGTGAACGTGCTCTAAGCGGAGAGGGCCGTCCCTTTGTGAATATAAATGTAGCATCACAACATTCAGTATATGATGGACACGTAGCACAATCCATTGAAACTTTGTTATAAATAAATAGTCTATTATATTATCTACATATTATAATGTATAAAGAATAAATGTGTCAATATAACGCCTAAGGAGATGAAAATATTTTTGTATTGGGTTTATTATAAGTCGTCGTTCGACTACACTTCAGTCGAAGTAAATGTGTAAAATACATACATTACATTACCACTGCAGTTTGATTGCCCTGTATTTCCCAACCATCACATTTTGATTAAAAAAACATTAATGTTATAGCCGTAGCTATATAGCTTATAATTAAATAAGAAAATACTATTTTGTGACTAAACCGTTTGCTATATTAAAGAAAATTGACATTGCAAAAGTATGATTGAACATTGCTTTGATATTAGTGCTTTCGGGCTCCCCGTTGATTTATACCAAAGGTTTGTATTTTTTATACATTATAAGGCAACCGT
>JAAOEG020000005.1:0-10990 GCA_011763625.2 Papilio bianor
TTATTGGTTTTATCAAATCTTTCATGATGTACTGGCGATGGCGCTTGGCGGCGTAGCTCGCGGCACGGCGGGCGGGCGTTGGCGGCAGCGGCAGTTGCCCGCGCGCTGTCGTGTCAGTTGATTGTGTGCAGGTTTTGTTCACGCTCACTCATTTGTCGCCGCGAATTTACTTACGTACTTTTTAATACGCTTTGCATTTGTATTAATCAGTTTTAAATGCAAAGAAAAATATAAACATTTATAAACTACTACGCAAAGTTTAGGTGTGTTCTTGTGGTTTTAATAGGAGGCTTCGGAAATCTCGTATGTAATAGGTAATAATCGAATTGTTCTACTAAACTTCTTCAAAAAGGGGAGAAGGATGTTTTCAAATCATCTGCATGTTTTTACGAATTTATCTTAAAACAGCCGTAGGCCGTAACTTCGTCTGCGCAGTTGATTATAAGTTTTCTAAACTCCCGCAACAGGTAATGATTAACTATTGTACCTACCTATTTAAATTTTCTAATTTTCAAGTTCTCCCCTCCCTTTTCAACTTTTCGCCTTAAATTCCTTTTTTGACAATGCATAACTCATAAATAATGCTATTCTAAACTAGTGCAAAAATGTATGTGTTCGTATTTCAGGGAAATGTATAATTATATAATATATATTAATGTATTAACATGTTATTTAAAGCCATACGCCAGAAACCAAATTGCAATACGTCGGTCAGCTATTTTTTTAGAACATTCAAAGTCGAGTATGACGACTCCCTGCCCTCCCCCTCCCCCCGTCCAGTACAGTTCCTATTCATTTTTGAAGCATCAATAATCAAACGAAACGGAATCACTTATATTTGTCGCAGGTCTTCTGTGTAGTAGTGGTATGCGTGGTGGTGGGCAGGTCGAACGCGTCGTTTGTGCAGCAGTTAATGCTGCTGTGGACTCTACCACTGTTAAAGATGTCACTGTTTACAAATCTTTGATAGTAATGAAATGAAAGACATATGCAAACCATATGACATACTATTTGAAAACTGCTATCGTCGCATAAAATTGGTAGAGGCCACGAAATACTATTTGTCCAATATAACTTACATGTTATTCTGAAGAGGGAATTAAGATTTAATTGTTACTTTTATCATCGTCGTCATCATCATCAACCTGCCCTTCTCCCTACAGAGGGTCGACACAGTACTGCTTGTCCATATCTGATATTATTCCCTTCGTACGAGTGGATACGCATAATTTTAAAGTCTTCACACATGCCATCCAAACTTTCTTCGGTCTACCTCTACCTTTGTAGTCATCTACATAAATTTAATGTGATTACCTTATTTATGTGATCGTCATCTCTCCGCATAATATGTCCATACCACGCTAACCTTTTGCTTCTCAATTTCTCCATCAGGTGCACTACTCTCAAACTTCCTCTATTATACACATAAGGTTAAGAAACCTTATCCTTTCTTGTCACACCACACATCCATCTTAATATACGCATCTCAGCCAACACCTATCTCCTTTCAATTTAATTGTTTGTTTGTCTGCGAGCTCCCCAACTACAAAGCCTGTTTAAAAATATATTTTACTGTTGAGAAGCTATACTCTCCGAATATTATATGATATTAATTTTTAATTCTTCGCGGATGAAGTCGATATTAAAAGCTGATTTGTTAATAAGATTTAAGATGTCTGCTGAATTCATATCACTCCTAAGTAGGGCAAACCCCTTGGTGGCGACGTTTGTATTTTTTAGCTGTCGCATGCGACTCCGTTCGCGCCTTCTTTTTCTAAATAAAAGATTTTTTCTTAAATAAACGTAGCCTAAGGTACTCCTTATTACATCAGCCTATAAAAGTCCCGTCATAATCGGTCCAGCCATTTCAGAGATTAGCCGGAACAAACAGACCGACGGACAGACAGACAGATAAAAATTTTTAAAAATGTTATTTTGGTTTATGTACCGTATATATATTCGTATACATGTAGTAAAAGTAACAGTATTTCGACATTACAAATAGACACTCAAATTTTATTATATGTATGTATAGATTTGTTTCGGAGATTTGGAATGTGTTGGCAATAAGCTGAATCTTATTGCATATGATTCAAGTAATATCGCAGACCTTAGGGACATTAGAAAAGGGATCATCAACATGTAATTATGTACTTATGAATTAAGCATAATTTGCATTACCTTAAGGTAAGAATTTTACTTAACCTTTTTCTAAAATTACAGTCGTTTTAATTAGAAGAGTCTACCCAATTGCCTTGATTCCGAATTATGGTGAATACAAATATGTAGTTATAGATTGTCCGTCTAATTATTGCTTTACAAAACATAGACAGTGTTTCGAATACATTTTAGCTAAAACATTTGTTAACACTCTTATACCGTGCCTCTTACACCCTATTGAAACATTACGCGTAGAGTTGAGAAATACGATCAGCAATGTGGTATTATAGTTTTATGGTGAAACATATAAACACATTGTCATACAAAATATCAACTACAAGCTGTCGCTCGCGACTCCGTCCGCGCATAATTAATTTAAAACTTAGTACCCTACTTGGGATTCCAGACTATATTCTATATCTGAGAAAAAAATTAGTAAGAATTGTTGAACCGTTGCAGAATTATTAAGTGAATATTAAAAAACTAGATATTCCTCAGGATTCTTATCTATTTCTGGGATTAAAAGTAGCCTATGTGTTCTTCCAGGCTATCCTCTACATCTATGCCAAATTCTAGCGAGATCCGTTCGAGGCGTTTAGGCTACAAACTCTAACCCACACCCATCCATATAAACTTTCCTATTTATAATATTACTTTGATCTTAAGATTAAGACTAGTGGTCAGAGTTAATAAAGTACGTGCTTAACTATACAGTGCCCATTAATATGTTTTCAAGTTATACAGTTCAAGTTTTAGCCGACTATCTATTACACAATACAGATAGATCCTTTGATTCTCGTCTTGCGTAGGGAGGCAGGTGGTGGCGCGCGGGGGGCCTTCTTCTGCATGTTTACATACAAAGCAAACATTCCTCCGGCCGTTGTCGTGTGTACACCTTACGTTACGGAATTAGACGACGCCTTTTTCTATTTTTGAGAAATCCTTCAACTCGACGGCGCGCGAGGCGCTGTGCCAAAATTATTAAATGATTTTTTTCGAATAGAATCGCGCGACAGGCCGCGGCCGGCTGCTGCTTGCGTAACCCTTTTCTCACACATGTTTCTATTTTCCAAACGACTTTAAGAAAAGGAGAAGATTCTCAATTCGTCTGTACGTATTTTTATGTGTGTTAACACAAAATTTCGCTCTTGGTGAATAGATTGTGATGTTTCTTTTTTAAAGGTCTTATTTTTACTTCCTCTGTTTATTTTAGTTAAATTGAAATGATCGCTTGTTATTGATACATTTGTCTATAATTTGAGATGAGAATCAAATGGTCGGGTTTAACTCGTAGAACACAATAATGTTACAATTAATCCATTTTAACATGTAGAATATGCAAAAACTATAATATTAAATGTAGACCTATAACAAGACTATAGAAATCTCAAAGATTATTAAATAGCTGTCTGACACTTCTTTGACATTTTCTAAAAGCCAGAAATTTGTCAGAACAGTGGTAGATACAGCAACAACATCTGTGGCCCGAATGTGTTGGCCCGCAATATCACAATACCACGACCACATACAAAACGGGAATGAAACGGAAGCAATTCCGTGTTTCGTCTGATGAGTGTACCTGCCAGAGGCCTAATTTATCTTTCCCCTTTCACCATACTTATTTTTAAGAAAAGGTGGGGAAGGGAAAGTCGGTGTTTTTTTCTTTTTTGTGCATTCCCTCCTCCGTCGATTAAAGGTTGGACACGCATCTGTAATTGTAGATGCCTATGGGCGGCAGTGATCACCTCGCTTTTTGGCGAATTCAAGTAAGCGGTGGTCGTTTACCACCTTATAATAAAATATATACATGAAAATATCAACTACTAGAAAGTTCATTGTATAATTTTCGATTTAACTTAGGTGAAGTTCGACAGTTAATAAGTTTACATGTATGTATAATATATGTGGGGTTTTAGCTATAGTAGTGTGGGTGAGTTTGATCCGATATTACAAAACACTTTATAAGAAATAGCCGTCATGTAAGACTGGACAAGTTTACTTGTATGTCGGATCAGACGTGAGGCATCAGTCTTCGACGCGCGGTATGGTGGGCGGATCATATATTAGGCAGAAGAAATGTTTGCGTTCGTCAGGAAAACGTAATTAATTTCGAATGTTTGTAGTGAAGGGAATCCGCGCCGCTCCTCTACATTCGTGAATGTTTATTTTTTACCAGGAACTAATACATTTTGCATACATGGCGATTGATTCAACGTTCAAAGATATTTAAGAACCGGTAAAAAGATTAAACACAATGCTTTTTAAAATATATAATTAAACATAAATAGTTACGTAGATCCCAAGTACCAGTTGTCACTTCACTCTCGTGGGAACTATCTGGAACAATGCTCAGACACAAATTAAAATGTTAGGATGTAGTGCATTCTGAGAAATTACAAAAATATTTTATATATTTAATAATTTGGGCCTTGATGAAGGAAAACATCACGGTGCAATCTTTTAAAGAAAGTCAATGATGAGTGTGAAATTAAACAACCCGCGCTGGGGCGTGGTAGACTAAGCCCCAGTCACCCCTTCTTCTTCTTCTAGTGCCATCTCCTAACGAAGGTTGACGATCATCACAGCAACTTAAACTTTGGACACAGTCGCTCAAAGTAATAGAACGCGTACTTTTGTTATACCATTGACCCATTCATCACTAATTTAGGGGAGCTCCGAGCAGCTTAGTGGTGACATATAGTCAGGTAATGATAATGATACAACCACGTTGCTGTCCATAATATCAATCAGCGGGAAACGAAGAGTTAAAACACGTGTTTAACTAAACATTACCTATATTTTTGGGGATCATACAATTAATAATGGGCGATGGGGCTATCGATCCATCGCATAGATCGTTACTCTAGTTTGGACGTAGTGCCTACCTCATTACTTGAAAATGTGTAAAAATGGAAAAGTTTCGAGGAAAACAATATTATTTTTTTGTAAAATCGACTTCAAAGCAGCATATTTAAAAAAACAAGAATAGAAAAATAATGCGTACAACCAGGACGTGCGAGCTTTGCCGCATCGTAAATCTGTGATTAGGTCTATTGAAGTTTGAGCATTTAACAGCCACGCTTTGCCATTGAGAGAGCAATTAATTTCAATCTATCACAACAGTCGTTATCATGTTACAGGAAAATTACGTTGTAGTTGTCGGAATTGTCTGTGATCGCGACAGCTATACGGCAGGCGTCACAAAGCCTCACATCTTGTTTAGTTCAAATGAACCTTGCTGATGTCATCGTTCGTTCGCCTAATTTATAACATCCAATTTCTACTAAGCAGTAATTCTAGCAGCGGCACCGCTTCCGACATGAAATACGGGCAACGCAATACGAATACGGGCACGGAATTCGAAGATGCGAGCAGTCTGTGGGTGGAAATCCTCCAATACCAGTTTCTTTCATTTCAAAGCTTACAATAGAATAGTCGACGACCAAGATCTTACTGATATAAGGCCAGCGGAATTTTTTTAACATATCTACCACGTGGACTGTTACGAAGTACTGTTTACAATGATTCGTACCGCGATTGAGTTAGATGACCGTACGACACAACCAACCCCTATATAGCATTCTCACCGTCTCTATGGTTGACAATCCTCAGCTGTCAACCAACAGTCGCGTTGTGGAATGATCTGATTTCATCGTTATTTCGAGAAGCGAGCGTGCCTCCTCCTTGAAGGTCAGCAACGCATGTGCGGTTCCGTTGGTGTTGCGAATATCCACAGGCGTCACGTTGGCTTCTATTCAATTATTTTAATTAAATTGGCCTCTTATAATTAAAAGAAAGCAAGCAGCTAGATATTATTATAAATCTTCACCATCATACGGAGAAAGCCATCTTCGTTGTCTTAATAATGTTTACTATTAAAAATCCTTATATTCTTTATGTAATCTAAAACATCTAAACTACTGATGGCTTACTAACTCTACGAGTATAACACTGATATTGACGCCGGTTCTTAAATTGTTTGTTACAGCAAACATCTTGTGATGAGTGACATTGCGGAGGCATTGAACTTGCGATTACGGACGATACGCGGAAGAGTAGAGGATACGCAGAGTAACTTTGCCACTTTACAATGATTATACTTTGAGTGTGCGGTTTCCGATCGTGCGCAGGCGCTTAGCGTAAAGTGGTCTGCGATGGACATCGGGCAGGCAGTGCGTGTACAGGCGCAGCGTCGTACAGTGCGCAGACGCTGAACGCCGCTCCCGAGGGCGATGAAAAGATATTGAGCAGTGAGCAGTCAGCAGTAAGCACTTGCGAGGCTGCGATATGGATGACCCGGAGCGCATAGCCCGCGACTACGCCGCCTGCGAGCTGCGCAACAACCTCACGCGCCGCCCACCTGGTGAGTGGTTCCTGATATTTTCTGATTTCAAATCAATGTGGATCTCAATTCACTTTAAGTCTTGAGAATCTACCTTAGAATATTTAATATCAACTCCATGCTGAGCAGTATCATCAAAGTCTGTGAAATGTGATAAAACTTTAACAGATTTGTATTTTTATTTTTTATTATAAGACCAAGTAATTACTTTATCTTACAACATTTGAAAGTATCCGATATATTCCAGGGCTGCACTGCGAAGGCACATTCGACACGTGGTTGTGCTGGCCACACACCGCCGCCAACAGCACGGCCTACGAGCGCTGCCCCGAGTTTGTGCACGGCTTCAGCCCCGAACGTACGTCGTACTCTCGAACTATTGTATCTTCCTATTCGTGAAATACTTAACTGCACCAAACTTGTCTACAGTGTTCGCCCATAAAGAATGCACGGAAAACGGAACATGGTTCACACATCCCTTGACCGGCATGCCCTGGTCCAACTATACCACATGCGTCAAACCCGAAGATGTAAGTAGTTTATGTCACGACCATTTTATATGTATAAGTAGAGTTGTGTCATTCATTCATCAGTAGCGTATTTTGAACGGCGACGTTGTCACGTGTGCAGGACGTGAGCGAGATCATCACGGTATACGAGGTGGGCTACAGCGTGTCACTCGTCGCACTGCTGCTCTCCCTCGGCATACTCTTCTACTTTAAGTAAGTTTTAAATTTATTTATTATTTTATCCTGACATCACCGCTCTAGACTGGCAAAGTACGATTAAGTTATATTGGTATTATGACCCCCAACTGATTGCTAAGAAAATGAATATTATCGGCAGAAGTCTCCGGTGCGCGCGTATCACAGTGCACATGAACCTGTTCGCGTCCTTCGCTGCCAACAACGCAACGTGGCTGCTGTGGTACGGACTCGTGACCCGCGCGCCCGACACCCTGGCCGCATCGCCCGCCTGGTGCCGCGCGCTCAACGTCGTGCTGCAGTACGTGCTACTCACCAACTACACGTGGATGCTGTGCGAGGGCCTGTACCTGCACACGGTGCTGGTCAGCGCCTTCGTGTCGGAGCGCCGGCTGGTACGTGCGCTGCTGGCGGCCGGGTGGCTGCTGCCCGTGCTGCCCGCGCTCGTCTACGCCGCGCGCCGCGCCGCGGCCGACGACCAGCTCTGCTGGATGGACGACGGGCCCCCGCGCCCCGAGCTGGCGGTGCTCGTGTGCGTCGCCGTAGTGCTCAACCTCGCCTTTCTGTGCAACATCGTGCGCGTGCTATGCACAAAGCTGCGCGCAGGTGGCAGCGCAGGTGGTGCAGCGCGGCCCTCCGCCACGGCGCTGCACGCGCTGCGAGCCACCTGTCTGCTGGCGCCGCTGCTCGGTCTGCAATACCTGCTAACCCCGTTCCGGCCGGACCGCTCGGCGAGCTGGTGGCTCGCATACGAGTACGTGTCGGCGCTGACCATCTCGCTGCAGGGTCTGTGCGTCGCCGTGCTCTACTGCTTTTGCAACGGCGAGGTGCTCGCACAGCTCCGCCGTCGCTGGCGGGTGCTGACGTTTCGGCCCCGAGCTAACTCAACAACCAACACCACGGTATCCGTAAGTAGATCAGCGCAATGTCGTGCTCCTAATCGTGGTAGGTTAGCAGACGACATGAAAGATGGTTGTATTGCAGTTCGTACGTTCGGCGGCGGGCGGTGCCGGAGAGGACAAGGTGTGACTGTCGGCGGGCGGGGGCGAAGACGCGGGCGCGGGCGGAGGCGCGGGCGGAGGCGCGACGCGGCGCACAGACAGCCGCCACATCCGCTTCGAGTGCGCCGACAGCGACGAGGACGCGCCTGCGCACACGCGCCTGCTGTAAGGCGCCCGCCCCCTTCGCCCCGCGCCCCGCGCCCCGCCTGCTTGCTGCATCCGTCGCCACTTTCCATAGACCTTGCTTCTATTTGTTACCAAGTGCTGTGGTTTAGCTTGACTTAGTACAAGACTGTGAATAAAGAACGCCAAATATGATAGAAGATTTCTGTAAATCAAACTTTATTATTGGAAGTTGAAAGTGCATACTTGTAGTATTTATATGGTACGTGAATGGCTGACACGTTAACTTTTGAGTGTTATTTATTGATTCGGGATGAGCAAGCTGACTCCGGCTACAAGATATAACATAGATGTTTAAAACATCGAACGTTTTAATATTGTAACATTATCAGCATTAAATTATGATGTACCCGTTGTAACTGCTCACTTATTGTAAATACTTGTAAATATTTTGTAAATCGCAAATACGAATTTTAATATAATTTTTTAATATTAAACCTTTTTATTTAACTTTGCCTGATCTTGTCCGACGGACTTAAGGGGGCTGTTGATTTGTTTGATTTGTTGTACTCTATTTATTCTATACTAACATACCTTGTTAAAATTAACGAGTAAGGAATCAATTAAGGTCACACCTACTATTATAAATACCTACTCATCGTTTGCCTGTAGGCTGTTATGTTTGATCCCAGTGGTGAAAACATTGCGCGTGCGGCGGCGACAGTACCTGCACAACATTATTTGACATGAGTCAAGAGAGAGAATCAAAATGATGGAAGCAATGATGCTTGCATCGTCTCATGCAGTGCATTTTATAATTCTACAATTGGGAAGAAATTTTGTGCTAACCATATTTGTTTTGCAACATTAATTTTGCGAGAGGATCGTATTACGGCTCTTGCGATGAACTACTAGTACCATATGTATCACAACGTTTGTAACGTAAGTTCCTATGTCGCGAGACCTAGTTACGGACACGTACATACGTCGGTTTCTTTTGTACAAATAATTAGTCGAATGTTTTAGAAATATCCGAACAACGGGCGGTTGTTAACGACGCGTTCGTTCCGGCAATTTCTTGAGTTACATTATTTTTCCATCTGGCGCGGCGCCACCGACGGCTGAAACAATAAAAATAAACTGCAAACTATTCTCGTCGTTATTTGATCTGTGTTAAAGATTAAAATAAAACTTTATCTATTTCGTAGTAAACTAACTTTATAGCAGATCAGAGTTCTCACGCTGCTAAATCTCCAATGTTATTGCAAGCGTCAATTGCAAACATTTTAATTTTAATAAATTACATATATCAAAGTCAAAAATCTATATTAATATTATAAATGGGAAAGATTTGTTTGTTTGATTGCATTCAATAGGCTCTGAAATTACTGAACCGAATTGTATGACTCTTTCACTTTTAGTAAGGTACACTATACCTGAGTGATGTATGGATTATTTTTTTAAATTATGATTTTTCTGCTTATAAATTCGCAGCAAAAAGCTAGTATTGAAATACTGATATATGCTTCGATCTTAACCATCGGTAATTAGAGAAAAAAAATCATAATGTAGCCAAATGTTTGTTGTTAAGGACGTTTAACTGAAAATATTTGACAAAGAGCTAGTACCCCACGCATATTGTACATCAGTTTTAGTTTTACATGATCAAATCTAATGCAATCCACCTTTTACTGACTTTAAGCAGAAGCAATACATTCAGAATAGCCGCTTCATTTGTCGACAACGAGTTCACATAAAAATTTTATTCGATCGAAAATATTATTGGCTCATTCTTTGAACTGATTCACATGTATTGAACGTTGAAAATACATAAACACATCGCTGCCGTATAATTTTACAATGATATAGCCGAATTATGGTTTTATAAAATGATGCCGATGAATTAAAAAAAATATGGACAATCCTTTGTTGATTATCGGTGTTTTGTGGCATCGTCACATTGAACGCCAGTTATGAAGTCGCTTTTATTAGCTAATAGATTGAGGAGATATGTAAGGACATTGTGGTACCGCATGCAGTCAGCGTGGTTGGTACGTGTGACTAGCGTCTAATGTACAATGCAGCTGAGGTCATTTCCTACCCATTTAGGTGAAAGTTATTTCTTATTAACAATGGATTTAGGTCGTAAACTTACAAGACAACAAACATATAAATAATCATGCATGTAATTATAACTCTTAAGCCTTGTTCGCACCAGTTTAGTATTTAAGTCGAGTACCGAATACTCAGTATCTAAAATACTCTACTATTCAAAAATGGTTCACACTGTCAAAGTACAGTACGCAAGTAATTGGTATTAATTTGTAAGTAGGTAGTAATTTGCAATATAAACCTTAATATTAAAGAATTTGACTAAAACAACTGGTTCGGACTTGTTAAGCAGATCACCGAGTAGGCAGGGACGAATGGTTGGGGGGCGCTACAAGCTGAAGAAATAGAATAAATTTGTTCAGCACGTTTAGTTACTAAATTAGTCGCTACTCGACTAAGATAAACAGGTCCAAACTAGGCTTTATGATAACTGTTGCACGATTTTAAATCATAAGTGAGAAATGAATTTAATGCTTTAACTGAACGCAACACGTCACGCTGAGCGCCGCCGCCCATCGCTAATCAGTGTAATATTATTTATTTTTATT
>JAAOEG020000005.1:113894-128074 GCA_011763625.2 Papilio bianor
ACGAAGGGTCTTGATACGTTGCTGTAAAAACGAATCGTACAAAGTTATCGCACACAATGCATTGTTTATATAAATGCATATCTTTTATATAGTTACCAAGTTACTATCCCACGGTCAAGCCAGTGTATTCACATTTATTGTGTTGTCATATTTGTGTTTACATGAGGTCAATGTCCGAGTGAGGAAGTGCTGTGCGAAATACGATACTTGCCTTACAAATAAAGTTTTAATGACAGGAAACATTTAAGTACTGCTCAAATATGAATGGTACAAGAAAATAATCGAATAATATTACTAAGTAGTATGTATGACTGTTCAAGACTCACCAGCGTGTGTAGATTCGTTGGATCCACTATCCTTGATACTCGTGGTACGCAGGATGAGCCCCGCCTTGGGATACGAGGCCCGCTCGTTCTTGGTACTCTCACCTACACATAAAAATACAAAAATCTTGTAACAAATTGTATGTATTACTTAGTATAGTGAAATTCGAATCCACCTAATAAAAAACGACAAAAAATGTAAGACTCGTGTAACTTGTTACATTATCATAATAAGTTTTTTTTTACAAAGTTCCGATGACTCAGCCACCGCTCTGTAAGTTTATTTTCAATATCTCATGACAACGCAATTATTGTACGAGTAAACACTAGATGCGTATTTTATGACTTCCGTGTCACTTTAGAACAAATATCGCGATTGATATTTAAGAAAGCATTGGAGCGTATCCATTTACATTATATCGTTACCTATGATTAAATTATTTGTTACTAGCTGTCGTCCGCGACTTCGTCCGCGCGTAATTAAAATAAAACTTAGTACCCTATGTGTTCTTCCAGACTTAGTACTATACAACATAACGTAGTACAAAATGTCAGTATCATATGTTAAGCCGTTGCGGACTTAAGTATAAAAATAACAAAAAAAACTGCGTATCCCTCAGGAAACATAACTGTTTCCGGGATCAAATGTAGCCTATGTGTTCTTCCAGACTATCCTTTATCTATGTCAAATATCGTCGAGATCCGTTCAGCAGTTTAGGCGATAAAGTCTAACAAACATCCATACATCTAAATTTTCGCATTTTTAATATTATTGATAAAGATTAAATTGCTTGTAACATAAATATAATAGCTGTCTAGTCGAAAGTTACATAAAAAACTTTAAATACCTCTACGATGTGTTCTATTCAACGACAAATTTTGGCTGGCGGCTTTTTTGTTTTTGTTACTATAACTTTTTATAAGCACCGTTATATAGCCAGTGCGCAGAGAATCAATAGGCTACAAGCGAGCACTGAGCATTGAGCACTGAGCACTGCTGGGGCGAGCGGCGGCAAGTTCGAAAGTGAACTCGTTACGTAAGTCATTTGCAGGCTGTTAGAGAGTCTGAAGTCACGTGACGTCACACCTAGCCAACCAACCTCCTTAACGTCTACAATGTATTTACAGTTGCGAAATCATAATAAAGTTTTTTAATTTATTTACATTAACAGAACGCAGATAAGATATATCAAAAAATATTGTGCCCACTAAAGCCATCGCTGTTTTAATGTATGATGTTCTCAAGCACATGAGCTTTGAATGATTTTTATAAAATGTCATGTAAACGGATACAAATAAGTAAAATATACTTACTTGCATTCTTGATGAATTTCTCAGTAAGAGATTTAACAGAGCCCTGGCGAAGAACTGTCTTCTTATGGTCGACTCGTTTATCACTCCGGCCATTGTCCTTGCTGCGAGGTTCCAGTCTTTGCACGTTCTCAATTCTATCAACTCTTTCCTCCCGCAATTTTCCGTCTTTCCTGTCCCCGTGACTAGTTCGTCGACTTCCAACTCTTTCTTCCCTCGTTATTTCAACAGAGTACCCATCATCTACAATTTCTTTTTGCAAGCGATTATTCTGGTTTTTGCTCTCCATTACGTAAGTTTCTGATACCTCTGACTGATTGTACTTTTGTTTGCTGTCTGTTTCTTCCAAACTTGTTAATTCTACGTTGTACTCGTTGTCTGTGTCCTGTCTTGTCACGTGTCGGCGCTCGATGTTATATCTATCTTCTTTATCGGTGACGCTGTGTTTTCTTTCGTTGACATCCTCTATGTATCGGGTCTCAGAGGAACGGTCGCTGATGGTCTCGCTGACCCGTCTGTCGCTGTGTGTGAAGTGATCGAGCGCGGCGCGGTCCTCCTTCTGTCAAACAAATCGACGGTTAGTCACGGCACGGAACAAAAAATATAATGAACTCACTTTTAGAATTGTTGTGTTGTATTCGATATCGCAACTTGTTGCACGGTGCAGTGATGATGGAGTTCCTATATTCTTATGTATAAATCACAGAATTCTTCAGTCGGTTCAAAAAAAGTCTTATTCAAATCTTCATTTAATTAAAACAACAATGATTGTTAAATAGCATTTTAAAATTAGTATCAAAATTTTGGAAAATGAAATTTATAAATGTTTACTTGATTTTGTTTTAAACAAAATGCTTATTTGTAAAGTTAGGGTATAATAAAAATATTCGCTCGTTTCCACTATTAAAAATAATGTTTTATTTTTGTTATGGTATTATGCTATTTTATTTGTGAAGGCGCTTACAGTATGAATCTCGCTGTACGTAGTGCCGCTGTCGCCGCCAAACTTCTTGGTCGTGGTGATGGCGGCGAGGCCGTGTATCTTGGAAGGCCGCTCGCCTTGCTGGTTCATCAGCTTCTCCAGGTCTTCCGGCTCGGTGGAGTACGCGGTGACGGAGACCGTGCCTACCGGCTCGCCTCCATTCTTGGAATGATACTCTTGGCGAATCACCGTACCTTTGACTGCAAATATATTAATTGATTCTAACTTTTGAAATTACACACTATTTAATGAAATGTTTTTAATATTCATGTAAGCCAATAAATATTAATATTATCAAGTGCAATGCTTGACGACTGTTCACCTTGAATGTGATCTTGTAACTGAACTGCGGTGACATTTTATACTCATATTTTTAATCTTATTCACATAACCAGTACGAAACCTGTCACGTCTGTTGCATTCGTTTCTTTTGTTTCGTTAAAATTATAAAGTTTTTGTTTATCACTTCTTAGTTTTAAAGAACCACCTAAACGGAGGCTATTTAAAAGTTACGCATCTTTTCTATCTTTTTCTTTAAGTATTTAAATAACGAAAACTTCAACAATAAAAGCCGAGTGTTTGCCCTATAGATTACTCGTGAAACCTGTACAAATATTTACGTAAGAAATGTATGAATCACTTTGTATGCCATTACCTTGGTAGTTTGTGGCCCCTTTCCTCAGCGCTTTGATACCAAACAGCGGTTTACCGTCCGCGTCCAGTGGCCCGGGCCCGTAGCTGGACGTGATCACGTCTATCGGCTTAGAGATCACCTTAGATGGGCTTGTGGAACGATACTTCGGCTTCTCATTCTCCGCCTTCTTTGTACTGTATGTGCGAACCGATGAAGTGACTTTTTTGAGATTCCTATTGGTCACCCATGACGGTTTCTCCTCTTGTTGCGGCTTGGAAGATATTTTCTGCTCGATATCATTGATGATTTTACCGGTGGTTTCTTTTTTCTGTTCTACTTGCGGCTCTCGTCGCACCGGGTCGGCGGTTGGCTTTTTATAGTCAGGACTGCGGCTTCGAGACTTTTCTGGACTCTTAGGTCTGCGAGCGGGACTTGGGCTCTTCTCGGGCGATGCGGACCTCTTTCCATTCACCTGCACAATCTCAATTACATCTTTCGACGACGTACGTTCCGTTACGTTCTTTGATATAACTGTCGATGAACGTTTGGTCTCCACAGTTTCTTGTTCATCTATGACATGTACTAGGTTGGGTTGCTCTGGACTTTTAACAGTTTGTTCTTGCTTCACAACAGTAACAGTAGCTTGTAAAGGTGTTTTTTTGGGTTTAGCAGATGAAGTCTTAACTTCTTCCGATTTCAGACCGATCTTCTTCATGTATGCCGTAGCGTACTCGCTGAAACGATTAGATTTTGGTTTCGACGTTGGCGTTTTCGTAGGAGACCCAGGCCTGCCTTTTTTATCGGGACTTCCAGGACGCATCGGACTTTTAGATATAGGTTTTGACTTTTGAGACAGCTTCGATGGACTTTGTGGTCTTTTGTCGTCCATGATATTGCTGGGTATCTTAGCGTGACCATTGGGTAACGGACTTTGCTGTTCTTTAGGTTTTGTCGGTTCAGGCGAAATATGTTCAGTTTGCCTTCTTGGGGATTGTCTCTCAGGCGAAGGGGATTTGCGAATGTTTCTTTGGAGCTTTAATGCGAGTTCCGGAGATGGCTCTCTATCGACTGAGGGCTGCTTTCCGGGTGATTGTATTCTGGAGTACGATTTAGGTTCCTTCTCTGGTGACTTTTGTGGAGTAGATCTCGAATGGTATTCAGGCGTGTGTGATCTCGGTTGGCGTTCCTGTGACGGAGCTTTCTTGACGATCGTAACGGTCTCTTTTGTAATTCTTGTGGCCACGGACTCGTTCTCATGGTTTTTCTTTGCAATACGGATTTGCGCTCGAATTCGACGCCTTTGTTCATAGCCCACGACATTTTCCAACTGAAAAATATTAATAATTAAGTCAATTTAAATTCTTGAACACTAGTAAGTGGTCAGTTACTATATTATGTATGATAATTAACCAGGATGACTACAATAACCTATCAGTACTTGATTACAACTATTCGTAAGCTTCAGTTCTTTAATTGTACTCACCATTTGCTCTAGAAGATCAATGTCATAAATATCTTCAATGCACGGCTGGTGGTGCTCCACACTGCTTCGACGGTTTTCGCTGGTCATAGCGGACCTCTCTATACTCGTTCGCCGAAGCTCAACTCCAAACTTTCCACTTCCTCGTCGGCTGCTAACTTCTGGCTCTTCTGTTAATTTTGGTTCCTCTTTAAGTTGGCTAGTTTTTGTTGGGCGCAAGTAGCCGGGAATTTTGTCGTGCAATTTTTCGTTTACGTCGTGTTCTCGCTTCTGTTGAGGTGATTCCGATCTTTCTGATCTGGAAGCTGTGGTCTGTCTAGTGATAGTAGTATTTGTTTTTGTTTCAACTCCGTGCTGCGCTGGTGATTTGTTACTTGTAATATCTGGAGATTGTGTGCGCTCAGGACTACGGCGTAATGTTTCTGCAGCCTTACGTTCTGGTTGCTGAATATTACGCGGGCTTCCAACAGAAGTAACATTGGTCACTTCGTCAAGATGGTTATCAAAATTATCTACTTTAAGAGGCTTTTCATCTTTCAGCTTAGAATCAGTTGAACTAGCTTTGGAAAATTGTTTATCAGGTCGTTTAGTTACTTTTGTGTGAGTGACGTCTTTAGTTGTTTGCTTGTTAGTTGCAATATTTTCGAACAGAGCTTTTGCTTTTTTTACGGTGTCACTGCTGCGTACCGGTGTAGTTTTTAGAGGCATCTTTTCAGTTGGCTTACTAGACCGAACAGAGCTATCCTTCGTCATCTGACATAAAGTCGATTTCATTGTAGATTCATCTAACATCTCTGATTCCGTTTTATGTATCTCTTCATGAGTTTCATCAACTATATATTCGTCATCCGACTCGTAATCGATATTTTCTATTATTTTTCTCATAATTTTGTCGTGCTTTTCTTTAATTTTCTTTTCTTTTTCCTCTACCTCATATGATTCGCATAAAAATTGTTCAGCTGTTTTAACAAACTTATTGACTTTATCAGAAACACTCAACAAACAGTCATCGCTTTTTAAAGATTCGTCTACATCGGTTAAATCTGGACGTTCTATTTTATGAACTGTTTTTGGTTTGGAAACCTTTGTATTCTCTGCTGTTTCAACGAATAAATGAGCCTTATCATTAACGCTAAGTTTAGTGTAATTATCTTGGTAAACAGTCTCCCTGTCGTATTCCTCTTTTATGTTTCTTGATGGGCTTCTACTGTCCTTTGTATCTCTTGGACCGTTGGCAAACTTATTTACCTTTTCAGAAACTGAAAGCAAACACTCGTCTGTACTTAGATTTTCTTCAACAACATCGGAATGTACCCTCTTTTCGATTTCTTTGAAACGCTGGGAACTTTCTTTAGGTTTGTTAACAGTCTGAATTTTATTGGTGAATCTGGAAACTTTGTCAGTAACGGTGAGCAGACATTCATCCGACTCTGTCAAACTGCTTTGGTCGGTTCTTTTTACAAACAATTCGTCATCTTCACATATCTCTACTATGTCATCTACAATAGACTCCGCTTCGTGAATAGTATGATGCGCTCTTTTGTTCAAATCATCGTCTGGTTCATTAACTTCATCGGGAAATCTGGGGATACCGACATCATCAGAGAAATTGACAGGTGTAGGACAAATACGATCTGGTGAATTTTCTCTGGAAGACTTCGCTTGCTGCACGTCAATAATTACATCATCTTCGTATGTATTTAAAGATGTAGCGGACTTGGGTTTACTTGGAAGTTTAGATTGTGACTCTTTCGTTATTGATTTAACGTTCTTCGTAACACTTGATAATCTACTAATCTTAGAAGTTGAAATATCGTTGACATGTATTTCAGGCTTAGACTTAACTTTTTGTGGCGATAATGGTTTTTTGGATTTAAGTGCAATATCACTGCTTGTTCGTGTAACTTTCACATCTGATTCTTTTTTAGGACCTACATCTTTATTGGAGACCTTTGAAGTTGGTGTTTTTCTACTTTCCGTATCAGAGCTCTTACTAACAGCACTAACTTTAGTAGTTGTGGTCTTCGTACTTGAAGTTTTGTTGAAACTATTTTGTTTTATAGCACCCGTTGACTTTTTAATTTCGTTTGTAACAGTTTTGTCAAGTTTAGTTGGTGAAGTTTTACGTATTAGCTGAGAAGGCACATATTCTTTAGGTTTAATTCCAATTTTCTGTACTTGCGGAGATTTGGGTGTTTCTGTTGAAGTAAATGTTTTTTTAGGAGATGTACTTCTAGGTTTACTTTCAGGAGTGTCTGGTCTCGGATTGTACATGTTTGTAACTTTCTTAGTAGGTGAAACATTCCTAGATGAAGGTTTACTGGATATTTTTTGCTCTTTAGTTTTAGGTTTCTCTGAGTGAGTTTTATCATTTCTAATAGATATTACGCGTTTTTGTGTAGTTTCACTGATTTCGTTTGCATCTAGTGTTTCACTTTCCTCAACATATTCTGTTACAACGTCCATGTCCCGCAAGCAAATGGTCGACTTCTCTGGACTTTTTTCACGGCTTGGAGCTTTTTCTTTTCTATCCGGTGACAATTTTCTCAAAGACTTTTGTACTCGATCCAAAACTTCTTGTTCTCTTTCTGACGATATAAATTGACTATTATAATCAGTTATTGTGATATCCTCCGATGCCCTATCGTAAAGAGAAGTCGAAGATTGATTTTCTGTCTTATCAACAGAATTCATTATTCTCCCTGGTTTATCAGAAATATTTGGTTTAGTTTCTTTTCTCAGTATACTTGATTTAGTTGTTGCTTTTTTCTCCGGACTGTGAGGTCTTCCGTGCTTACTTGTGATTTGGTCCTGAGGATGAGTAACAGGAGATTTATGTTCTATTCGATGTACCATAGATTTAGATTCTGAGCCTGTGTCAGGTTTGTAAGTTCCCAATCCGTGCCTTTGAGTCGAATCAGTGGTATATTGAGAAGGAGTACGATCAGTTCCCGGTTTTCTTTCAGGTATTTTTGATGCTGTTGTAGGATGTTCTAAGTCCGTTCTGAATCTTTTATCAGGGGTTTTGTGTTTCCTTTCAGGACTATGATGCGGTGATGTACGTTTAGTAACTTCTTCGTGTATATTTTTCTGTACAATTACATTTTTGGTTATATCTTCTGACTGCGTAACAGCGTGATGTTCCGTGTGTGTAATTATTTCACGCAGTTTTGTTGGCGAAGTATCTCTAGAATGTACTTTTTGGGGTAAATCTATTTCCAGTTTCGTTGTCGGATGAGATTCTTGTATTGTTGTACTTTGAGACTTTCCTGAGATTGATTTTTTTGTAGGTGAAAAGTCCCTAGATGGTAGTTTAACTGTTTCAGGCTTCTTTGTAGGTGAAGAGTCTCTAGTTGTTAATTTATCTGCTCCTGGCTTCTTTGTAGGTGAGAAGTCCCTAGATGGTAATTTAACTGTTTCAGGCTTCTTTGTAGGTGAAGAGTCTCTAGTTGTTAATTTATCTGCTCCTGGCTTCTTTGTTGGTGATGAGTCCCTGGTTGTGAATGTATCTGTTCCAGGCTTTTTAGTAGGTGAAAAGTCCCTGACTGGCAATTTTCCTCGTTCAAACTTATTTTTAGGTGATGTATCGCATACTAATGTTTTTTCAACAACTGTTGTTTTAATTATCGATGAATCTCTTCCTGCTGTTGTCTGTACTTTATCTGCCTCAGGTTTTTTTGGGGGCCACTCGGTCACGGGCATTTCTTGTGACTTGATAGCGTCAAGTTTCTTTGTAGACAAAGAATCTATATCAGGTTTTTTAACAGGTGATGTATCTCTAGAAGGTACTTTTTGAGGCTTGTCAATATTAGTTTTCTTGTTAGGCGACGAATCTCTAATATGAGATTTTGTTGCTATATCTGTGTCGATTTTCTTTGACGGGGATGAATCTCTCGATAAAGGAGTTTTTGACTTCGATTTTGTTGTCGATAAATCGCTAGAAGATGTAACTTGTCGATCAGTTACTATTGATAAATCGTCAGTGTTCACTTTATCATCTTCTAACTTAGTTAATGTTTGCTTGGTATATATCGATGTTGTCTTATTCAGTTGATCTGTACTGACCGTTTTCGTTGACTCATCTCTTTCATTTCTCAAAAAGTCCCTAGTACTGATATTTTCTTCCATTGTTTGATCATCATTTTTACACTCAAACATTAAAGAATTGTCGCCTGGTTTTGGACTGGCGCAAGGTGACACACTAGGAGAGCTTAGATTGGAAGTCTTGGAAACTGTAGTTGTTTTCGTTTCTTGCGTAGAAGTCTTCATTGAATTGTCTTCCATCATTCCAAGTATCTTACGACAACGTTCTTCGTAGGTTTCACGTCGCTCAAGTGGTGGCTTAGGCTTTACTGGAGTATGATCTGATTTTTGAGGCTGATCCTTTTCCGGTTGTGTTTTCTGATGAGGGAAATCTTTTTTTTCGGTTGTCGGGGACACTCGGAAGCTAGATGACGGCTGTTCTGCTGGTGATATTTGTATATTTTCAGTCGGAGGTTTTTTCAACGAACTCTTTCTAGGAAGACTAGTTTTGTTAGGTGCTGAAAATTTCTGCGGAGACGGAGATCTGCAAGGTATTTTAGAAGGAGACGTAGGTCTCGTTACCTCAATCCTCTTATTGATATCATCTGTAAATACTTCCGTTGATTCTGTATATGTGATGCTATCGTCAAGGTCCGTAACAATAACTTCTTCTCTTCGAGGAGATCTAAAATAAACAAATCCACTAGCAGAAGTAGTGGGAGAACTCTGACCTGTTGATGGCTCTTCTTCAGTAGATTTTGGTTTCCTAGTAGGACTGCTGGAGGGCGTTATTAGTTGACGCGCTCGTCCCTTCGTTCCTGACTCTTTCGTTATATTTGTTTTAATTGTGTTTGACTCTTCTGAGATTTTTTCCGTATCAATGAAATCAGTAGTCTGTTTATATCTATTTTCTTTAATTACATTTTTATTTGGGGACGTAGTGTCTCTCGTAGAGGGTTTAGATTGTTTTGAAGGCGATTTTGGCCTGACTAAAGTATTTTCGAATTCTTCGATTTTATCAGAGGTCACGGTTTTTATTTGGGTCTGATCAATACGTGATTTGTCGAAAGTCTTCGACGGTGAAGATTCTCTACTCGATATGCCTTTATTATTCAAACGATCAGGGCTGTCTTGTTTTTGAGGAAAACCATTTTTATTGATTTTTGTATATGCAGTTTGATTATATTCACTTGAAATGTTAGTACTCTGGTCGTATTTATTGTAATTTGTTTCAGTTATATTATTTTCTGTAAATGAAACCGAACTTTTAGCTGGAGACGACGATCTTGGTGGTGTTTTCGGTGCATTTTGCATCGGTTGATCCTGTTCATTCGGAATAGATTGCTTATTTTTAAATTTTTCATTGTTTGGAGTATACATTTTAGTTTCTTCGTCGATTAATTTATAATGATCTTCTTTTAATAGCTCTGTACTTTTAACATAATGGTTTTGATTAAGTTGTAATGTACGTTTGTCAGGCGACCTCCTATCAATATTATCAAAAGGTTTTCTTTTCGGACTTGAAATTTGATTTTTACTCGGTCTTGATGTATTAGACTTTGTTACATGATCTTTATCTGGACTAACCGAATGTCTCTCAGAATATTCTTTTTGGTCAGGTGATTGTTTCACGTTGTAATCAGAATCTGCACTATCGTTTAATAATTTCTTATATCCATGTTGGTCATAAGGGGCATTGTTCTGTGTTTCATCGGGAACTATTCCATCGTTGATTTTTTTATTTATATCTTTCTTGTCAGGACTTATATCGCGTGTCTTAGCATTAGGCGAAGTGGGATAAGTATAATGTGACTGGGGCGAAGGAGTACGCCTTACTTTCGTTGATTCTTTAACTGGGGAATTACCACGACTTGGTGACGTAGCAGGCTTTCTGACAGGACTAAAACTTGTTCTCGTAGGCAAGTCATTATGTTCTATTGATTTCCGATTAGGGCTTGGACTTAGTCTTGGCGTGGATCTAGAAATATTCGGTTGATCTGGCGAAATTTTGCGGGGAGATGTATTTGAGTACATTTCTGTACCCTTAGGTTGCTCAGGACTTGAGCTAGGTTTTGTTGGAGTAGAATTGTTTTGTGAAACACGTGACGGAGAAGTATTTTTATTGTCAGGATTCGTGTGATATCTTGCTGATGAAGGATGTTTTTCGGGACTGATGGTCGATCTTGGGTATCCTTTTTCAACTTTTTTCTCGGGGCTATAGGCTCTGTTAGGGGATTTGGAACTTGGTGTAGCGCGATGGTGAATGTCATCTGTACGTTTATTAGTTTTGACCTCTGTCATGGAATGTGTTGAATGAGTACTAGAATATCTTGAGGTGTTACGACTTGGCGAAGATCTATCTGTTTTTGTTGGACTACCACCTCGACTAGATGGTATTCTATAGGCCTTGTCAGGACTTCCTCCACGGCTAGTTGGCTTTCTATAAGTCTTGTCTGGGCTGATACTGCTTCTTAGAGAAGAATTGCTGGAAGCAAAAGTTCTGCTACCTGGTGAAGATGCCCTGGTCGATGGACGAGTCGGAGTATCCGATCTCAAAGAGCTAGCCCAGGCTTGATGTGAAGGACTGTAATCTGTGCTAATTTTTTTCTTGGTGTAATCAGATTGATATGTAGTTTTATAGGAATCTGTGCTAGTCTTACGCTCAACCGTCTCTTCGACTTTTTTATCATTTTTTACGAAATGTATAATTTCTTTATCTTGTTTGTGTGTGGTTCCATCTTCTACGTCGTAACGGCTTAAATTTTGTTTATCCGTAGATAATTTAATTTCACGATTTACTTCGTTCAAGACATCTTCCCTCGTTGTCTCATTTCGTCGAAACTGTTTGTCTTCCGATAATATGACATCACGCCGATCAACTTCGTCAAACTTTTTTATTTCGTGGCGTCGAACATGTTGGGTATCTGCCAAAGTTATAACTTCACTCTGAGCTTCCTTATCGAAATCTTTGATGTCGTGATGTCTGACACGGCGGTCATTTTCGGAGGGTTTTGGTTCGCGCTGATTGTAATTATCGTACTGGTTAACTTCATTGCGCCTGACACGCTGGTTGTAGTCAGACGATATTAAATCGCGCTCAACATCGTCTTGGACATCGTCAATTTTTCGAACTTGTTGAATTCGTCTCCTATGCTGGTCATCTTCTGAAGTTATTACTTCTCGTCGACTAATTTCTTCCACCTTCATCTCATTTCTCTGTTCTTTATTGCGGTGTTGTACTTTTTCTTCATAATCACCTTTTTTATTAGTAGAATAATCATATTCATGATTTCTCTTAAAATCATAGTCATCTACATGTCGTTGATGGTCAACAATGTCGTCAGAACGATCGGTGAATGTATCGCAAATATTTTTAGACAAAGATTCCTTTAAATCTGAGTGTTTTGTAGAGGACGAAAAGGTCGAGGATTTACTTTCGCTTTTCATTTGCTGCGAATGGCGCTCTGAACGACTGCTCTGGACCACAGGCGCTCGAAACTCTCGGCGAGTGCTCGTTACCCTGGTACCGTCAGGAAGGCATCTCGTCTCTACTATCACTTTAGTATTGTCATCAGGATATTCAATTTTTCTCTCTATTAGGTCTCCTTGTTCATTGTTGTTTCTCAAACTATTCTCATAGTCGTTTGTTCTAGTAATCCTTTTTGTATTAATTTCCTCGTTACGTTTGTTATCACAAAATTGACCTTTTACACTCGAGTTGTCAGTAATGTATGGCGCAGCGTCATGGATGGTCGAAGAGAATTCTTGAAATTTGGACGTAGAGGTGGAGGAGCTAGTGTTGCTTGAGAAATGAGACCCGTCGTCTGTTTGACGGACAACTTGCTCGTGAGCAGCGGTGTTGGACGAGCTCTCATTCCTCTTAAGGCTGGTGTTGCCGTCGTCGTACTGGGTGACGGCTTGCTTATGGTGATCGACAGCTGCAAACTGGCCCAGTCCGCCTTCTACGTCGTATTTGCCTTCGATGTTTGCTTGAACAGTTTTGATGTGGGTGTGGCCATCGTCTGTCGTTCTGTTTTCAGACTCCACATTCCAGCCGGCGTTGGAGAGCTCCTTCAGATCTGGAATTTTTTTGAAAAGAGTAAGTCAAATGTAGGGAACCTGTCGTTACTGTTACTGTTTAATAGGCGTTAGTTCTGTTAAGGTTATGTCGGTGTAGACGTGCAGGAGAACCTTGGCCACGATACGCGAACTCCTTGGGCGGGGAGCCCGCGTCGCGCACCTCCTTGCTCTTCATGGATTGGAAGTTTTGGTCCGCGAAAGACTTCGCATGGCCCTGCGACGACGTGAAATCACAACCTGCGCCGGGGACAACACTACACTAGTAACTTTAAATGTATAAATAATAACAAGAATATACGTTAAGAGGTATAAGACAGACATAAATATGAAATATTAGCATCTTTGAGAGGTAAGTATGGTCACCTTTAGTGTCGACGGCGGGTTCCGGCGAGTAGAGGTTGCGCAGCCGCTCCTCGCGCAGGCGGTACATGTGCGCGCGGATTTCTTTCTTCCGAGAGAAGTCTTGAGTCTGCTGCCACTGCAACAAACACATTAAATTATTTACAAACATGTAGTTATGACTATTTTTTAATTTAACAACCTTGTTGAAACAAATGATTTTGCTCATTTACAGTATCGGTGACCTAATGTCAACTTCACTCGAGAATATCCTCATATTAGGCTCATATTTCCCATTTTTCATTTGAAATGCAACTTTATTCAGATTACTTTTAAAGGTAATGTGTCGTAAATATGTATAAAAGTATTAAAACAAAATAATCGTTACCATGCGTCGCAGGAGATCCTCGTCGCGGATCAACGACACGTCCCCGTCGGACATACTGCGGATAAAAAGGACGAAAGGTGTTATTAGGTAAAGGTAAGTAAATAATGTATGTATTCACCATACGATTAGCATCTATATAGTATATCAAGCAGTAATATCAACAGTAGTAGTATTAATGCATTTCAACTATATATCAAGGTAAGAAATTCTCAAAGAATTTACAGCGAATATAGACTGCTTCACCTGGTGTTATCTCTGATCTTAATATGGAAGAGACAGCATTCTTATAATATCCAAGTTGTTTAAAATATTATCTTGAAACATTTTAACATGTACATACAACATTAGAACATTTCGAATAATTACTTGTAATTAGTATAGTTTCTGAACGTCATTTGGGTAATTGACGCGGCGACATGTGACAGACGCGAAACAAAAGATGTCGGCGGGCGCGCAAACGTGACCGTGTTTAGCAAACAGAGGTGACGCGAACTAAGTTTCGGTTTGATATACAAACGCAGGTGATGTCACAGCTCCCTAGCTATCTAAGAATTATTTGGTTTTGGTTTATATTATTTGGTTAAGAAGGTTCTAATATAGGTATGTAGGTTAATGTTTAT
>JAAOEG020000005.1:189973-201577 GCA_011763625.2 Papilio bianor
GGAGATTATGTAGAAAAATAAAATATTATTATTTAAATCTTTGAATTTTTTAATATTGATTCCAAGAATTTTTTGATTCACCCTCGTACATGTATACCTACTATGTATTAACCTAATGACAATTTGTAATTGTGTCACACAAGGAAAATGATTACGTTTAAGACAAAGACAAAGTGCACGTTGAGTTGCGGCACTATTAGGTAATATTAATGTTATAGTTGAGGTCGTCAAATAGCAAGCGGCCACCAGAATTCGCTAAAAAATTTAAGCGACTGCTGCCCATACACATCGGCAATTGCCGACACGTTACCTATCTGTAATCGACGGGGGAGACGCGCAGAAAGAGTTTATTTCCCCTTCCTATGCTTCTCCACCTCTAGCAAATCCATTTCCCCTTCCATTCCTTATAAGAAAAGGGTGGAAAGGGAAAGAGGACTAAAATTAGGAATCTGGCACACACAGTCATCAGACGAAACGCGGTGCTTACACTAAACGCCTGTCTTCTGTGAGGTCGTGGTATTACGGTGGGCGAGCCGGTCTATTCGTGCGAAGATTCGTTAAAGCGGGCTCTACCACTATTAAGTATAATTGAAACGCCATCGCTGGTCTATCCAGGCCAGCGCTGTGTCGCTGGGACACCGAGCCAATAAAAAGTAATATAGACAGGACGCAGATGGTGGTGGCGCACATAAACAAAATAACATAACCTGCACAACAAACAACGCGCTCGGGACAATGTCGCGGTGTTCGCTAAGAATCTTAATGATGTTATAAATGCGAAAGTTTATATGGATGGATGAAGGTGGGTTAGAGTTCGTCGAGATGAAATTTGGCATAGTTGTAGAGGATAGTATGGAAGAACGCATAGGCAACTGTTCCCGAAGGGATACATTAATTTTGTTTTTCCATGTTTAGTCCATAATTCAGCAACGGTTTCAACATATTCTATTGACACAAAGTCACACATAGGAAACTAAGTTATATTTTAATTCCGCGAGGACGGAGTCGCGGGCGCCAGCTAGTTGAATATAAATCATAATCGGATTAAACTTAATTAATCGACTGATTACTTACTTAACAGATAAAAGTACATTATCGCTAGAAAATATAATCAATACATTTCGTCGTACCTTTGCCACTGCACCTGTTCCAACTCATTTACAAAACCAACTTAATAAACAAAACCTGTTAGCATCAACTTTAACATTTTATACGGAATTAACAAAGGCAAACTTCGTGACTTCCGTAAATTGTGACATAAAGCCTTTCTTGACAAAAGTTAGATTCTGATTTGGTACAGGGTTCCGGTATTTGCAGTGTGTAGGTTAAACAATATAATGGACATTTTATTGCTTTGTATTCAATATGAGAGAAATAATATAAGACCTAAGTCGAAGAACTGGTCGAGATCAATGGAGTCAATGTAAATAATTAAAACGGTTTATAAATATCAGCGTTGTTTGCATAATGTGCGGACGGTCGGCCGGCGCGGGGTCGCACTGACTCACATGAGCATCGCCTCGCCTCTGCCAACCGCTGCCACACGCTGCCACACGATGGACGCTGATTGGCACATTGGCAAACTGCACGCTTCAGTGCACTTTCGATGGTTAAACTTTAATGCATCTCACTACTATTTTCCTCGATATTTACTTTCATATCAGTTAATCAGTTACAATAACATATCAACTAATATTAATATTATAATTATAGTTTAAGTAGCATTCATAGCTTGTTTACAAAGGTCTAATTAAATGTATTTATTAGATGTACAATAAACAACGTAAACCCAGGAAAAAGAAAAGTGTTCTAGAGCATATGGGCAGCAATTGATTGAAGTTTCGGCGGGGAGAAAAACTGAAAGCGCTAATTAGGTGGCGCCAGCGGAAAGAGTGACCTTATGTCATCTGACATCTGTCATATTTTTAAGAATTGGACCGAGATTGGGTTATTGCATATTCCTCCACTTCTCACTCGCGGTGGCGAATGTTGTCGCGGCGTTCGGGAAGCGGGGCGATGCAGAGCCAGCGAGAAGTGGAGTACTGTCGATAACCTTTCTTTCGTCTTGAGAGAACAGTTTCAGAACAGTGTCTAAAATTAAGCGGATCCTTTACAGATATCTATATCTATACATATAATACAATTGGAGTGTCTGTTTGTAATATTGTAATAACAGTTTTTTACTACATTTATATGAATGTATATAAGGTACACACACTAACACATTTTTATTAATTTTTGTCTGTTTGTTTGTTCCGGATAATCTCTGAAATGGCTGGACCGATTTTGACGGGACTTTTATTCGCAGGTAGCTGATGTAATAAGGGGTAACTTAGGCTTTGTTTGTTTTGGAAAAAATCTTTTATTTTAGAAAAAAAAGCGCGTACGGAGTCGCGAGCGACAGCTAGTTTTGAATATAACTACTAACAACTTACGTCATGTTGAACGTTATCAATGTTTTAAAATAGTTAAGGAAAACTAGCGTATACACGTTGTGTAGCGTCATGTTAGAGCAGCTTGGCGAGGGAGAATAACAAAAACAGGTAAAGTGTGTGGGTATCAGTGGGTCAGCGCGACCCGCGGCCGCCGCATTAGCGTTATCTGTGCGCGGAACATCTAAGCTATACATATATAGAGCGCGCTTGGAGCAAATCGCCGCCGCTAATGCTCTGAGCAAATAAACTATGCACATCATCTCGTGCCATTACGAACGATGTTCAGGGAAATATGTACCTATTTGTATTACACACCAGAACATAATCAATATTAAAATACATACATAATCCTACAGCACAGGATAATCGCGGAGAAATGTCACCTTGTAACATTGTCACGCTAGCACGGTATCACGCCGCGCCATAAATAAATAGCACGAAATAGGATTTCCGTGTACGACGCCATACTATTTTCAGATACAACCTAATATTATTTCCTATTACGTAATATATTTATTTAATGGTTTTCGTCAATAATTTCGTAATTTTCGATGAATTTCAAGAAGAGAAAATTAATAGCTTGCAGATAAACAGAATTGTAAAAAAATTACTCAGGCCATAGACCGCGTTGTTTAATTAAAAATTAAGTAAAAATGCATTAATGTATTATAAATAACTGAGTACATAATAAGATGGGCAGAGTGTGTACATTTGCATATAATGCATATGTAATAAGGTCGAAGGAAAGTTTCCATCCAGCAAACGTAACATAAACAACGATACCAGCCACCAGCACCCAAAACTTACTGATAAAAAATAATTACGCTTTGAGATCATTGTTACAAATTAGTTTTTTTTAATATGCGTAAATAAATTAGGTATACACGTGTTAACAATGAATTTTAGTTAATTCTAATTGTTTTCTCAAAAGAACGAGAAAGATTGGAATATTGTTGTGACACAGGTTTTATGATAGTGGAAACTTGCCGTTGCTGTGTAAAGAATTGTACCAAGTGTATCAATGTTTAAGTTACTTTAAATTATCATCATTAACTAACTATAAGTCCCTGCTGCGGCTCGAACCTAACTACTCTGGACCAGTGCGGGCTGACTTCACACACATCTTTGAATTTCTTTGCAGATATGTGCAAGTTGCATCACGATGTCTTCCTTAACCGTGAGAACGTCGGATAAACGAACATATGAAATTCGAAAACAAACAAAATTGAATACATCCGTACACGGCGGGTTTCGTGCTCAAGACCTGCGGATTACAAGCAAAGTGCTTAACCCACGCTCTCAACTTACT
Source organism: Papilio bianor (assembly GCA_011763625.2). Classification (NCBI taxonomy): domain Eukaryota; kingdom Metazoa; phylum Arthropoda; class Insecta; order Lepidoptera; family Papilionidae; genus Papilio; species Papilio bianor. Next base: position 193,718 of record JAAOEG020000005.1, read on the forward strand.
TTATGTGTGGATACGTGTAAAATCAATCGGACTCACAACCAAGAGCTTAGTGAACCTATAACCTTATTCATAGGAATATAACGAGGAAGATATATTGGTTATCAGTTGCTCTTTATTATAGTGTATTATGGGTTTCTAAATTATAAGTTGTTTCTGTGTCTGCCGTGGTGTAATAAGAGCAGGGCGACCTTTGCAGTGGGCGCGCTCCGCAGTCCGCGCCGGTCGGCTGCCAATCATCCGTCCCGGCTAATTGATCGCCGCCGGCCGCCGCGGTAGAGTCGCCGATACACTGCGCCCTGCACTACTACTATATGATTATTATCAGTCAAGTATAATCTCAAAAATTGTGACTTACGTTTTTTTAATGGAAAGTACCTACATCCGTAGAAACCGTTACTATATGTACATATGTTGACCTGACATATTATGAGGTCAATGTTTATACTTCTTTCTTATTTCTTGAGCTAACCGAAGGGACGGACGTAAGATTTCCTATCTACATATATATTTATAAATAAATATTCAGGTTTTGGTTAAATTAATAATATTTTTTTACCATTCCAACAAAGCTGTAGGGCTTGTGCTAGAATGAGGTTTACAATAGTCGAATGGCGGGATTCGAACACTCGACCATGTGATCAGAAATCCGTACCCTTAACCAATAGGCTATTGGCGCTTAATTGCACATAGTATTGTCAACCCTTTATATTATCCTTGTAATATTCGTAAATTGTATATACCGGTGGTGAAGAAATTAAACTATGTTAATCCTGTTCTCTGTTCCACAGGACAGCAAGAGAGCACGGTTGCATGGCACATTGCACGACGCAGCTGACCGATAGCGCGCCGGAAGGCCGACAACCTCACCGGAAGCGATAGCGCCGCGCACTCGCATTTCTTTTACATCCCACACCCCGCGAGCACGTTGTGACTTACACCATTACTGCACGCGGGCAAAATATGTAACGAATATCTCACTAGATTGTAGATTAAATCGTACATACTCAATAAGACCTTTCCAAATGAACCCAAGTTGTGTTGTCAAGCTCAAAGTCTACTGATGTGACAAGATATCTTGTTTTATCTTTTTGATACAACAAATTACATAATATCTTAGATATGTATGTTGCCATTTCATTATTTGACATGTATTATGTTACCTTCCAAATATTTGTTCATATTGGAGCAGACATCGTGGACCTCGCATAGCTTACGGCTCTCGGGCTTCTCTAATTAAGACACTGTTGGTATTTAATACATATTATGTTAAAATATTCTTGACTCAAATGTAAGTACTAACAATATTGGAGAGCACAACATAGCACGGCGCAGGAGCGTGAACGATAGAGGGTATTAGCAAATTAAATATTATCCCAGTGATAGTGGCCGACCCACGCTCCGCGCACCGCGCACTACTACCCACAGATTGTATGTCGCCGCCGCGCCGCTATCAACGCCTCCTTGTAGCTAGCTCCAGCTAGTCACATACGATTTACAATTAATTGTTAATGTCAACAATACTATGAGCAATTAGTTCGTGTAACGTCTGCTTTACGCTGTTTACGTAAACAGACGCTGGTAATTTTGTCCATCTTAGAAGGTCCGAGAGGATTGTTCTGGTCCTTTAACGATTTTGTAAAAACCTACTGGGAATAAATATTTTAAAGACTTGTTAAACTCATATCATTCGTGTTAAAAAACAAAATTGAGAGGTCTTTATCCTTCTTTATGTAGGACATTAATAACATTTGTTCTGCTAGTTTTTTTGCCATACACAATGTACTCACTCTACTGTATTCTATTAGAGACACCAACCTTTTGATGGTTACTCGTGACCTGTTGTATGACTTAACGTACTGATGTCAATGACTTTCACACAATAGTCATCTGATGATCGCAATTATGGAACAATTAAAGATGAATGAAGGTATTACGGGGGCGAGGGGTCGGGGGGCAGGGAGTGCCTGCGTGCGGCGGGCGGCTGGCCGTCGGCCAATCAGGTGCGAACCGTTTGGCCATCTCTAATTATAACCGGGCCGGAGCTCGCCGTTTATAGACTAACCAGAATAGCCCGCCGTGCGGACGCGGCGTCGCTCCACTCGGACGCCGTAAAAACGTATAGGACCGATTTAGATGTGCAACGGCGTTAAGGCATCCGCCAAAATAGAACTCCGAGGTGGAAGTTAAACGCGGCAATGTTTGCAGTGCAAGCAGCTAAACGAACGACCCATCAGTCCATTGTCCTATTTGAAATCGGCGACACTTGGGATAAAAACGTTGATATCATTTTTAGGCATTCCCAACAGAATCAACCGCATACATAATAATGGTAGAATGGTATGTAAAATATTGGCCGTAATGATTTTCTTCAATGTATTACCGTCCGGTCTAATACGCTCGATCAGGGCATCGTGATTCAGCGTGCACAGAGCATACAGGCTGTCTCCGTGTCAGCCGGAGGCCGCAGCCGGCCGCTCGGTCGGAGCCAAGACCTGCTTACGGAATCGCTTGCCCCACATTGCGTTTGCACGATAACTGTTTCAAGAGTTGCCATTTTATTGTTTTGTAATTAGTACAAAATTTATTTAATAACCTTATTACGACAAAGACAACATAATAATGCGAATAGACAGGACAACGCGAACTAAACCGAAATCAACTTGTTACCTGTAATAGCAAGTCTAGTTTGACTCGACGGCCAGTCAAGTGGCATTATACAAAGAAATTTTCTCCAACATTGGTAATCAAGTACATACATATAGCTAGTAGTTATTACCTACATAATTATGTTGAATCTGTTGGATCTGAGATATTATTCCTAGCGATCTAAAAATTGTCGGTACTCGCCTAGAGTAATGATAAGATAAAAACAGCTCAGTCTCGCAACGAAGCAAATCGTGCGTTGCCATAACCTCAAAACACAATAGACCAATGAAGAAATCTTTCTTTCTTGACCAATGACCTTTGAAAAAAATACTGACATCGTTTATCGACTGTCATCAGATTTGCATCCCATTTTACTAACATTAAAAAAGCGAATGTTTACATATGGTACATGGTTGGAGGGATGTTTGTTATAACATATCTACAGAACTGGTGAACGGATCTCGCTGAAATTTGGTACAGATGTAGAACATAGTATGGAAGAACACATAGGCTAAGAAAGTTGTTTTAATTCTGCGCGAACGGATTCGCTGGCGAAAGCTAGTCTAGAATAAATCTACAACACACCAAGGATCAGTTAAAAAGAATGTAGTAATAACTACTTTTCTTGATTTGTAATATTGATTTATGGGGCATTGTGTCGAACCCCAATTGCAATGAAATTAACAAAAACAATTCAATAAAGCCTTGAACTTTGTTCTCGTATATGTTTGACGTGAACTTACGTCACACAGTCGGTATTACGTTAGCCAGTTCAAAGATAAACAATTGCTTAAAAACAAATTTGTGTTTAACTAAGCGAATATTCATTTCTATAGTGTATTAAACGAGATCTATGTAAAACACTTTAACTTTAACTATTTGTGGATAAATATCATAATTTCGAAGCGAAATTAACTTGACTTAACTCTTAAAGCATATTTATCATCATCATCAGAGGGACTACAGCCATCCTATCCAGAAAACCTTATTTCGGTCTTCCGCGCGATCAACAGCCCACTGGCTGACTATCTAGCAGACGCTTGGGCACTCTACTGTGATTAATTCCCGCAACAAATCCTGTCCATCGCAGCCGACTAATTTGATGACCTTCACCATACTTGGTTCACTATAGCAAAGCATATTAGTGTGGAAATTATCAAACTGTACAAAATCTGAATTGTTCATTATTTATTGAAATTTTATTATTTGTTGTGCACTCAGATGCTTTCACTAGTGTCGCAATGCAAATGTTAAAAATGAAATATCTTCACAAATATAAATGCTATGCCTCATGCGGGTACTTAACGAGATATATGAAAAATACACCAAATAATTCTTATATTCCTTCCCTGATTAGAGCATTCAGACGTTGCTACGTTACGCGTTTTTCCTTCAAAATGTTCCTATCACTGATATAATATCAATTGCGTAAAGTGACGTAGCGCCATGTGATTTCTATAATGATAAAGGCGAAAACGCTGTTGCCGAAAAGTTTACGACCGACACTCCTCTCAAAAGTCACGTACACTAGAAAAACTTGAAAATTGACTATAAGTTCGCAACAATAAATCAGTCCCCATTTATCTTGAACATTAATAGCACAGTTAGTTGCGAACGCGAACGTGTAATTTATAAATAGCTTCGAACATGATCTCATGATCAACACGGCACGAACTGATAAGCGGCGGGGTTTATAGCTAAAGTACGTAAATAAATACTAATGATATTAACCATCACTGCAAATTATTTATATTTATTTGTTACTCTGAAACTGATATAATACGATTTGTTGCAAATTTTGTCCGTCGCGGGGCAGCACACGTCACGCTTCGATCTATCAACAAGGAGCATCGGTGGCTCAGGGGTTAGCTCTTGACTTATAACTTGCAGGTTTTGGGTTCGAATCCAACCATGTACGGATCTGTGTTTCCATTTTCATGTTTCATATGTATATTTATCCGATATTCTTCCGATGAAGGGAAACATCATGATGCAACCTGTACATATCTCCGTTAAGAAATTAAAAGATGTGGATGAATACAACTAATCCGCACTGCGCCAACGTGGTTGACTAAAGCCTAGTCACCCCTAAATAAGAGTAGGCTGCGAGCCTCTTAATCAAGACGTTTAGCTGATAAATGATATAGATGTGACAGACTAACTCAGTAGTTTATTGCACAAATCTCACAATTATAATATATACAAACACTACGACAGTTTTCTGTCATTCTCGATTAATTATATTGCAGTTTCCATTGTAGGGTATTTTTAACTGAATGAGGAAACTGAATCGGCTCAGTAAATTCAATTATTTATAATTACCAGCAATAAATCTTTGCGTCATGGCGGATGTCGATGGTTAAGTTCTAAATAAAGACTGATATTCTTATTGCTTACACAACATGACATATCAAAGTTCATGACACTGGTTATAGTTGGATAAACTCCAGTTACTTAATACTTGAGATGTATCCGATTGAAATTTTGTTCGCGTCATCCTTTAATGGAATTACTGTACCTGTTGCACCTACATCCAAATCCATGTAGCCTTTCTGGAGATACCTTCTAAAAAACATAAATCCATTCATACAAATTTACGCATATATAATACTAGCTTTTGCCCGCGACTTCTTCTGAACGGAATTAAAAAGATACATATTATATAGCACCCGGCGGTAATGTAGCTTGCTGGGAGCAACGAAGAAAATTTTCAAACGGGTTCAATAGTTTCGGAGTCTATTCCATGCAAAGAAACAAATCTTTCCTGTTTATAATATTGTACGATACTAACGTCACACAATTGTTTTTCCTTCCCGGAACCTCTCCACTAACACTTAAACTTTATGGTATGGTATTAAAGTCAATTTGAACTATTAAGTTTTATTACAAATTGATTGTATGGAAAAAGAAAAGGGCTGTTATTAGAGTTTTCAATAAATGAAATTATTCAAATTTCTCTCGCCGTAAAAACCATCCTTGGACTTCAACAAACATTTAAAAAATAGAATTGGCCAAATTGGTCCAGGCGTTGTTTAGTTATGCGCTTACATATTTACAACACATTTTGCGATACATTTTTATTAAGAAAGACGACGTGTAATCAGTTTTACATCATGTATGATTAATAAGTGTTGCCGCTTTTTGGAACTTCTCCCTGCTTCTGAAATGGACCCGCTTTATAATCTGTTTTGAATGTGACGTCACACTAGCGAGCCAGCAATCGGTTGCGTCGACAAATATCAACGTTGAAATTCACATCAATTGGCGACAGCTGTCAAATTCAAAGCAAGCCGTTTTAATCTCAATACGAGTGCCATATGGAAGATTTTCACTTGCATGTAAAGTTGTATCATCTCATTGCAAACCGACGCTTTCTATTTTCTTTTTTATTTTATAATTTTTTTGATGTCCAAATATGTGAATCGAGGATTAAGTGAGCTACTTGTATTATATCTTGGAATTACATGAAATAATTCCCCACTCACTATTTTACCACCAGACGTTCAAGCATACGGCGGGAATCCATCCTTTTGTGGTAGAGGTATCGCGCGTTCGAACGAAGCGATTCGAAGCATCGTTCCTTGTGCGTACCGCAAAGGACTGGAACAAGTTGCCAGCCTCTGTTTTTCCATCCAAATACGATCTTGGGACCTTCACCTCAAGAAGAGTGAATAGGCACTTACTACGTTAGCGCGTACCATCTTTCGACCACATCTCCCCCTTCACCAGGTGGGATCGTGGTCAAGCGCTGGCTTATCAAACGTAAAAAAAAAACTTACTTGGACGAAATCAATCAATGGAATTTGTCATTTGACCATTGCGCGGGACGTAATGTGAGCACAATTTGTTTAAATAACTGTGCCCTGACCTGTTGGACGATGTGGATTATAATTTAGCGTAGATGCGACATAACGAGTGGCGGGAGGTAGCCGGCAAGGTCCGGTGCGAGGCAGTGGAGTGCGGCCCCGCTGTGTGGCCACCTTGCTACGACACGGTAACCTCTTGCAAACGCTTACAAAATAGACACAATCTTTCATATCACAAGACGCTAACCCACTACACTGTTTTCTTAACAAAAGTTGCTTTAGCAAACAGTAATTAATTACAAAGAGGAATTAAGTAAGCAAAGTGCTCGATAGTTTAAATGCGGTGGTGACAGGCGTCGTCCGGCAGGTGGTGGCTCGAGCCGGTCTGTTTGGGCTCGACCTCTGACCCGCCACTATTGTCTCTTCCTGTCTCCCCCGTTCCTCGCACTCCATGCCCATGCCTCTATTACACTGAAGCTAAGCAGCTAGAATTATAATTGCCTCAAGATGAACGTTCACTTATCAAACCAGTTCAAAGCAGTTATAAGCCAAACTGATATCGCAGTACTCGTATCTTGGATTACAATAATGACATCTATAATAACATTTAAATTTAAGGTGCCTCCTAGTAACTATGTGTCTGTCTCTTTCTTAAACATAACACTAAAGTTAATAAATCGCCAAAAAAATGTTTGGTCTGTCAATTTACGGTTTTTTCGAAAAAAGGGCTAATTGATTTTAAACAAGTTTGTACTGTTACATTGCTTCATTTCGTGGAATCGATTCATGTTGCGGTATTGATATTATTAAGAGTGTGCACTCGCCACGAGCCTACAAGTGTACATACAAATGATTATAGTGTCTATTCTTCTAATCTTTATGGTAACCATTGCATTTCGTAACTTGAACAATATCAATATCTGGAATATAATCAACAATATTAATCGTAGGATACAGCCACAATCTCCCAACATCCCAATTTTTATATCAAGGCATACTAAGACGCATTAGATTGTATTTCAGCGAGGAACTGTAGCGGTAGAGTCAGGTTTGGTTAGTCGGCGCGATGTGGTCGCGCTCTCTTGTACCCTACCTCTACCTCATGGTAGTCTTTTAATAAAATGGCCTCTGGTCGCAGTAAATACAAACTGCGCTTCCGCTCCCGATGCCCGATTTAAACCAAATAAACGCGTGGCTATAGCGAAGGAAATAACTCGTTACCAGATTGGTTATTTAAATCATACGTCAGTCGAGCTATTAGTGGAAACTGTTCGAGATATGTTTTTATAGTGCCAATAACAATAATCCGATATACTTGACACTGCTGATGTCAACAGACTGACTACCTTGACAATGTACATAAATAAACGTACAAAACTTACTGTATTACCCCATAAACATTTTTTAA
>JAAOEG020000005.1:285252-295944 GCA_011763625.2 Papilio bianor
ACCAGCCATAACAAACTTTTGTCGACATTTTTAATTTAGTCTGGGTTAATTGTCATGGCGAGGCACCTGTAATTCTCTATCAGGAAATACTCAGATGTACAGTTCCGGTGCTCAAATACTTTCTAGTCGGAAAATAATTTACAATTTGATTTGAAGAAGGTTTTATTTAACGGCTAGAGAACCCCGTCACATATCATTATGGTAATGGCTTGTTTGTAATCGCGGTACATTGCGGATAATGACCGTTAGCACATTTTGATGACCATCAATATTTTTTACTTCTATTTTGTAATGCAAAATGAGTTTTATATATTGCAAATTACGCAATTCTTTTAAGAAAAATTGCTTTGTTGTGGTTAAAAATAATTTATATATCTGAGTACTATTTTACATTAGGAAAATCTCTATTGATAATTTTATAACCTGTGGAGGTTTTAAGCGTTGAGTCAATTTAAAAAACGTGATTTTTTGTGAAAAACTTACAACCTTATTAATATTATTAATGCTATTGATTCGATGGATGTGTGGAGGGATCGATGTTTGAAGGTACATATCTTCAGAACGACCCTATAGTTCTCGATTAAATTGACTCAGATATAGAACATAATCTGGAAGAATACATAGGCTATATACTATATATTTTTTAATTCCACGCGGACGCAATCCCGAGTAAAAGCTAAACCGTTAAACCCTGAGCGTACATCTGTTACATTGAGATTGAACCGTTCTAACTAAACTTATATTCCAAGTGATTGCTAAATGAAGTACGTACTTTGAAGAGTACGGGAGCAGCGAAGTGAAAACAATCCAGTTTCCGGGTAGTACAGCGCAGGTTTAAGGCGTCATGCGCATAAACACTATTGTGCATATAATTTACTGTTACCCGCCATTGTGTTAGTATTCTGTCGATGTCGCATGTTTACTTTCTTTGAATTTCTCTATTTTGAATGTTGGTACTACTTATCTTCTTATTTTAGACAGAAGGATGGTGAAACCGATTATAATTATAATTTAATAGGAAAAGTTTTCTCAGTTATTTATTTTTTTACATAGTTTCATTATCGCTTATATAATTTATTGTGTGTTGTACCAAAGAACGATCTATTATGTTATGTTGATAAGTTAAACTTGGCCATATGCTCTGCTCCAGTCTCTACATTCAAAGCCACTCAGTTTGAGGCCGCTTTTTGTTTTCGAAGTTTCACAGAATTTTAAGTACTCCTCAGATAATGTTAGCGAATCTTTTGTTACCGAAAGATGAACACATCGTCTTTCTTTTTTTTTTAAAGATATAATTATCTTAGAGCTAATGCTCTTGCTAGTTTTTTTTATAGAACTCGTTGATCTTTCGAAATTTTAAGCATCATATCGCTAAACGAATAGTTAATATTATTTATTGTTCGATAGCGGCTTTCGTCGCTGAGCAGAACAAAATTTTAGGTGTAGCGGGGCGTAGCAGGATTCACTGCAAAGCGCGTCAATGATCTTGGGCAGCCAAGATATTTGAAAAGAACTGTAACTGGAAACAGACTAGCGGAGATTGATGCGGCGAGAGGGGTATGCGAAGACCGCATTAAGTCCCTGGTCGAGTTGGTAACGTTAATTACCTGCTGGCATTGGCTCATGAGCTTGATCATCTGCGGGAAAGTGACATCGAGGGGCCGGTTGATGCGCGTCAGCTGCCGCAGCAGCCTGCTCGTATCGTCTTCATCACTGGAATAAAAGGAATACAACAAAATAAGCATATTATTCACCGTATCTGTTGTTAATATGCATTTTTATTCTCAATCAAAGAAGATTTGATAAGACAATGTCTACAAAGGGCTGTGGAGCTAAGAAGAAATAATTTTTGAATCATGTTCGTATCTCGAGTACCTTATCAGACCATACGTAGGGTCAATTTAACAATTGGCGTACAATTGTCCTACTTCCATTGACCCATATGCGGCAGAGTGCGGGGTTCGAGGCCGCGGTTGCGCAACGCCAGCGGCGACGAGCGCCGACCTCACTTTCTCCAGCACCACTCACTCTACTTGGGATGTGATCTCGCGTGATGCGACAACATGCGTGAATCCAAAAATGAAATGGATTAAAAAGTAATAGTAAATATCAATAATGCAGGCAAATCCGACTGATATTATCAAATGACTTTATAGCATCCTTTAGCAGACCCACTTTTATATAACGACTACACCAAACTAGTAATAAAAAACTTTCTTTTATGTTGTCAATGTTAATAATTTACGGAAATCGAAGCTAACATCCGACAGGTTGCGCTTCACTAGTCAGACATAAGTACCGATGCTCAACGACAGTCACACTACCTATCAGATTCTCATACTTTGTAGTAATCCTGTTCACATTAGGAACCGGTAGCTTGCGCGGTCCTGATAAAGCGATGTTTATGTTATACCATTATATGAATTAGTTGATTTGGTATATTTTTGTATTGATGCACCATTGAAGTATAGAAAGGAGGTTAAATATTAAAGTAGGTTATATTTTCGTTGTCTAGAGCTCAGTGTTACGTGCGGCTTATGTAAGGCGTAAGTCAATACAAATTGTATTAGTAACCTACTTTAAGCACGTTTATATAAAATCTGTTTAAGTATTTTGATATTTAAATGATATCCATTAAAGTAAAAACGTTGACGTTATTCCATGCTAAAGCTAATACAATCAAAGCTAGCAAATGTTCGTTCTATAATCAACTAGACGCAGTTCGTAGCAAAGAAAGATAAGAAAGCGTTTCTTGAAAATAATTTCTTTCCAAGAAAATACGGAAAGGTACAGAATTCCTACTCTATAGAATCTGAAGTATCTAGGTATCTAGGTATTAATGTAAAAGTCTAGGTATAGGTTGTTTTTTGCAACTGATTTAGACTTGTAGATATCCAAATTATAATTTAATCACGAGATATCAAGTTGAAATAACAAATGGCTAAGTTCAATTTGACAATATTGAGTCCAGGCCGGACCTGACAAGTTTACAAATCGCTACATTAGGCACGGAATGGGCTGTAATCCATAGTGAACCTTCAGAGCTGGCAGCCAGTTGGGAAACAAGAGGAAATCTAGCTCAAGGACGATGGACGCGCAATTATTCGTCGCCATGTTACCAACTCAGAATACGTTGGATAATTTCCTCTTGCAAGTTACAAAAATATAAGTTTGAAAGTACTGGCATAAGACTCAGAGTCATGTAAGAAACATATATTCCTGTTACTTTTGTGACTTGTCACTGTTTGGATTGATGAGCCAATTACAGTTTCACCGACCTTGAGGTGGGCGAGCGCAGATGGCGTTTAGCCTAAATTTCGTTTAAGGGTAACTAAGCTCGAGAGCTTGCTCAGGAGCCTCGGATTGGGATAAATTCCAAGCTTTAAGTCTATCTATAGTTATATTGGTTGGGTCGGATTAAGCGATTTACTTGGCTGTAATTTATATAAATTAGGTAATTACAGATACGTCATTTTTTAGCCAATTTTATAAGTATTCAATTGTTTGTCAACGAGTACTGCTCGTCACGTGTAAAACGTGACGGTCCCTTGCATCGTTTCTATGATGCGCAACAAATCATAAATCCTACATACACACAGTTTGTATGTCCGTAAATTTCTTTCATTCTATATATCACATATATACTTATATAAATCACAGGGTGGCAACCGAGCAAGCGGCCAGAATTTACCGAAATAGCAAAGCGATCACCGCAATTGCAATGCGTCGCTCACCTTTAATAGATAGATGCGAAGACGCACAGAAAGAGAATTATTTTCTTTCCTATGCGTCTCCTCCTCCGTCTTCCACTTCCCCTTCCCATCCTTTCCATATACGAAAAGGGTAGGAAGAGAAAAAGTATCAAAATGAGTCCTCCGACACCACAATCATCAGACGAAACGCGGAACGACTTCCACTTCACGCCTGTCTTCTATGTGCGATTGGCGAACCAATTCGTGCAACAGATATTGATGCTGGCATCTACCACTGTCTTAACGAAATACAATATTAGTTGAGGTTAAGTTATTTTGTGTCACTGTATGAGTTTTTGAATATGTACCACTCTAAGATATGCGCGAAACTTCTCTTGCATCGCGACACGTGTGAAAACAAACTAAACGAAGACCCATCGGTATAGACGTGAGAACTTTCGGTGATTGATGAGATGAGCTATGGTGATCGGGTCTTAAGAGTAGACTTGTGTGTGTGCCTGATGTCGCCATGACGCGAACGATGCTACAATTTGTGGACGGTGTTATGCAATATAGTGCAAAGCAAAGCTGATGAGCATGTCTTTCTATAAGTCACGGGGAAGTTGAGATAAAAATCTGTGAATGAACTCTTTAAATATGATACAAGCCAGGATACTACTAAACTATGACACACATTTATTTCACTAACATGTGACCCAGGAAAAGTATTCGACACTTTACTTGATAAAGGATAACAGAGTAATAGTGTTTATAAAACACGCTGCTTAGCTTTATAATGACTATTATTACATTCTTTAAAATGAGTAATTTATAAATTATTAATATAATCCACAGTTCAACTTAGGACTTCAGCTCGAAGAATGGTGACCTATATAAACAAACAACTAATTACCGAATACAGGTTGTGTGCTTGTGCGTTAAATAGAATTATAATACGAGTATACTACCTGTCGCTCGCGGTTTTCTGCTCAAAATTAAAAACATGTCACTAGGTTCTCTATGTTTCATTCCAGACTATGTTCTACATCTGTGCTAAATTTCAGTACATGTTGAACCGTTGCGGAATTATCGAGTAAACAACAAAAAAACCACGTATCCCTCGGGAACCATGACTATATCCTGATCAAAATTATCTTATGTGTTCTTCCAGACTATCCTCTACATCTATGCCAAAGAGTTGAAACTTCAAACTCTAACAAACATCCATCCATCTAAACTTTTACATTTATAATATTATTAAGACTTAGATTAAGATATTAAGATGTCTTCTAATAAAAAATGAAAAGTAATAAAGACAATGACGACAGTTCTCTCTTCAGTATGAACGCAATCTGCCAAGCGCAGACACATGCGTCAATTGTTCAATGGACCAATCAGCGAGCGCGCGAGTCCCTCGCCACCGCGAGACCGCATCCCCTCGCCTCTCGCCTACCTCTTGATCCTTCTAGAACGGGATAAGGAATTGAATCGCGAATAGCAATACAATAGAATGACAATGTATAAATTGGCACTGACAATGATTTAACAGTGGTCTTTTTAAACTGCTCAGTTACAGGATTTAGTGATTCATTTCGGTCCAGATGGTCTCTTTTCGATTTTATGTTCATAAAATAAAAAAGCAGAATACCAACAAACTTATTTACTTTACAGCATTAATAGAAACGTAAACAAGAATTATCTAATAGTGTAAAAGTTACTGATATATATAGACGATCTGTTAAAAATACAGGAAAGTAAAATAAAATAACAGATACAAGAGTTTCAGACGATAATAATGCTTCTAAAATAATGTAAAATACCAGTGAAAAACCAGCGCAGGGACACTTTAGTCTGTCCGTACATCAGGTTTGTGTTTTGGGTGTGAGTGTTTTCTTTTCGACGTTTTGTAAGGAATCTTTTTCATTCCGCTACGCTAGTAATTAATTTTTGTTTTCACCGTTAATGAAATAGTAAAAACCAGTTCAAAATGTAATACATTTATTCATAAATGTTATCACCAACTCGTCGGATGTAGACCTGTTTATGACATACCGAAGGTGTTACATTTCGCTTAGAAATGATAAACTTGAGAAAGTGACCCACTAATATTTGTTAGCGCATGCATTTTAATTATGTTTGTTGCTGTCGGTTGCTGAAAGTTGCTTGGAAAAATTGTTTCGAGGTTATATTTTATTTATCAAAAGTAATAAATGAATCATACAAGAAACAAAGGCTAAAGGAAATATTTAATTATAACGTAACTGTACTTGCTCTTTAAAAATATTTAAATCAAAAGAAGTTCTTGCCCTTGTAAAAATATTGATATTGCATTAAGTTAAACATGAATAATTTCCACCTGTGCTGAGAAGTCACGTGCAAAATATTATAAGTGTTTTATAAAAGATTTATAATACAAGCATAGACAATCAGCGAGGAAGCCAGACAGTCTGACATGGTTACAGAAGCTATGCAAGTGCAGCTGAACAAATTTAATTGAAGGGCAACATGATTCTTAGTTTGAAATACCAAAAACTAATAGCCAAGGAACGCTACCGTATTCGCCATAAAGATCTGTAATTAAGAAACAGTGTAAAAGATACAGGAAGTCGAAAGGGTTCATGACCTTTCCGTGCTGAATTATTCCATGAATGTCGTCCTTGCGGGCGCGGTGTGCGCAGCGCGATCAACTAACAATTGGCCGAGCTGCCATTGTGCCTTTGTGCAGCGTAATGGCCGACACCACCGGCTTACCACTTGACGGGATGAGAACACGAATCTAGATCCGGCACTCTATTGCTCGTTCGATTTGCAACACATGTAGCGAGTAACACTCTAGAATATTAGATTTCGTTTATAAAGACTGTTTCTATTTCAGTCAATGTAGTTATACCTGCCACAATTTAAGAAATTGTTTTTAGGTAGTTATTTTTTTAAAGAGAAGGGACAATCAAGCATAGTAGCCAGTAATAATAAGTAGTCACCGATGCCCACCGCTATCCGCAACACCATAAGAATCCGCTTGGTATGTTTCTCGAATATTAGTTACACATTTAACAGTGGTATACGCCAGCAACAACACCATCTGTTGCACCTATTGGAGGGCACACACAGTGTAATACCACGACCACACAGAAGACAGACGGGAAGTGGAAGCAATTCCGCGTTTCGTCTGATGTTTGCGTTCCGGAGGCCTATAGTCGTCTTCCCCATCTCACCTTTTTCTTAAAAGGAAAGGATGGGAAGTGGAAGTGGATTGGACAAAGGACGAGACAGCAGCGATGATTTCGCTATTTTAGCGATTTCGGGTGGCCGCTTACTTGTTTGCTATCTTGTAATATAAAAAAGACAACTGTATTTGCAGTTATACGTTTGTAGGTATCATAGAGCTTCAAGCTGTAAGTCAAAACAATGGATCATATTAATATAAGTGTTTGGTGATGACGACCATTAACTCAGTAACGGCATCAGGCTACGGAGTGAGTACTGCACTGGTTCATGTAACGTTGCGTATCGAATGTCAAGTTTTACCTGATACATTGTACGCTCACACATTTCGTGGCTTAATGGATGCTGGATGGAACTGAATAGTCTATGCTCTATTTCTGACTGTTCAAAATTTCATCCAGACCAATCAGCCACCATGGAGTTAGGTATCAAATAAAGTCATTAAAACGATTATAGTTGTTGTTAAAAAAACCTGGACTATTCTGAACCTTATCTGATTATAAAGTTATATTACCCATTCGGCAATTAAGTTTATGGCCGATTTTAGGACCAGTAAAAGTAACATGAGTTAGAAAGCGGAACTGATGCGCTAGTGTTGTTACATTCATTCACGTAACAATCCGCGTGCGACACAAATGTACTTGACATTGTAGAGAAAATGTACTCAAAACAATAGTTAATAATGTTATAATAGACGTACAGAGGTAGCTCTGATCATAGAGCGGACAGGTCGGAACAAAGTCTACGAATACTTGCTAATATCATAAGTGCGAAAGTTTATTTGGATGGATGTTTGTTTGAGTCTGTCGCCTGAACTGCTGAACGGATCTCGATGAAATTTGGCATAGCCGTATAGTATAGTCTGGAAGAACACATAGGCTACTTTTACCCCGGAAATAGTTACGGATACCGCGGGCTACATTAATATTGTTTGTGCGTAAACATGAAAGTTTACTCGATAATTCTACAACGGTTCAACATATCTTATTGAAATTTGGCACTGGTGTAGAACATAGTCTACATATAATATAGAACACATAGGATACTAATATAGTTTTTTTTTAATTCCGTGCGGAAGGAGTCGCGGGCGCTATCTAGTAAAATTATATTTTATCTATGGATATATTTTAATAAGATTATTTAAGCTATGGCATCAGCAAAGTCGCTATATTTCACTTGTTGTCAAGTCATGAAGGCTATTATAAAGAAAGTGAATTCTATAGCGTTACTTTCGACGTCGTCACAACGCGAGCACAAACACTTTCACTTATTTTACACTCATACAAAAATACATAATGACACAATAATATGAGCCTATCCTTAAAATTAAAAAGGTGCAAGAAACCATACGTAATATAACAGTTTTAAGTGGACTCCTCTTAAACCATAAATACTTATAAGTAACAAATTAAGTTAATGAGACGTTACTTAACAAGTTTCTAATTTTAGGACTACTTTGTTATTATATTTCTCCTACAGATAAAAAATTTTTAGGCTAGAATTTCACGTATTTTGGGGACATTTAATATTTATAGTGTTTTCGTTTATTATGAACATTGAATGAGGAATGACTCAGTACTATTACGACTATCTGAAGAGTTTACTTATGATAATGAGCCGCAAAATTTTGTAATGCTCTCTTGTGAAACACGCAAACATGATTATGTGTTTTATTCTAATGCACTTGTCTGATGTTTCTTGTTTGACTCTTTATTGCGTTACTAAACTCGGATTATGCAGTATATTTATAATTGATTTACTAATACAAATGCGAAAGTTAAGAGTGATGGATTAGTAATTAGGTATCTCTATATCGATGAAGATGTCTATGAAATTTGGTATAGATGTAGAACACAATCTGGATGAACTCATAGACTACCTGTGATCCCGGAAATGTGTACTTAATGTCCTTAAAACTTCGACAACACATTCCCTGGAGTAGTAACAATATTAGTATTCACCCTTTCTTTTATAATTTAGCGCAGACGAAGTCGACAACTTATAAACATTTTTGGTCGATTGATCAATCCAAAATACTTGTTCCTTATCTACCTTATCGTGTAATTTCACTGCCATAATATATGATTATCTCTGTTTTCTTCAAAGACAACGAGTGGGACTATTGCATGTTATATTACATGTGACCACTTTCTTATAGTGAATATTCTTATATTAATTATACATAAAAATCAATTAAAATATCAATTAACTAACAATATAAAGTACATTTTACAGAACTTTATAAATAATCCTGTTCGCATGTCCGTTAATTGAAGTAGTAATGTTAAGGTCATGCCTTTCAATTATCTATATAAAATCGATTACTGTCTACAACAGTTACCAATTTCGAAGCGTACGTGGCGGAGTTCCTTTTGTACAGGTCAAGGGTAATGCCGGACTGTACCGGACAAATAGTAAAACGATATCGGACTATCGATTGTGTCCGATAAAATGAAATGATTAAATAATGAGACATACGTTACTGTTACAAGTCTGAGTGTCCGTAGCTACGTTTCCATTGACAAAACACTTATTTGAAAACATTCACTTTGCTTTAGGAAGAGGATACTGGAGCTTAATCGCTTAAGTGAAAGTGGCTGTAGAAACTAGTTGGCTTCCATTGAACGGCCGTCACCTTGGGTTAGTTTAGAACCGGCCCTTAATCATAATGCGAACCGGATTTGAATCTTCATTCTAACATATGTGTATAACCGTGGATGTCCACAGCCGAAACATCTGTAATACCTCTTATTCATTAGGACTAAACATAGATAACGTTTTATAGGTTTAGATATATGATCCGGTGGTCATAAATCAAACTAAATTATCACAGCACACTAGCGCCACCATGTCAATGTCCAAAAAGTTTTGAAAGGTGTTTGCTGAACTGTAGCTGTCTTGTCAATTCTTTTTTATATCAGTATCTCTTACTAAGTAGGTTTTGCGTTCTGACAGAACTAATTGCGATAGCAGCGCCTCTCACTAGACCAGAGATATCCTTGTTTTTGAAACTGGTCTTTCTACAGTGACGATTCATTGTAACACGTCAGTGTCAGGTGGGTGGCTAGTTTGATGAACTATCTGCTCGTCTGAATATTAATTAGATTGTGTAATAAGTACGATTGTTCGCTACAAATTAAGACACATCCGTATTTATATAACATATTGTGCTACTTGAATCAATGGTAACATTAGGTTGGCAAGGCACGTGTCATTTGTATTATTAATTAAGCGTACCTACGAGTACACTATAAAATATAATTAGTATACAATTACCGTAGTTCTGTAGTCGGTGCCGACACCGGACGAGTACGTGAGTGTTTTTGCAGTTTTAAATATCAGTTTGTAGTTCTGTAGTTAGTGAAACTCTAGGATTACCAATTAGATATGTTTAATATTCAATTACCGTCCCTTTGTACATCGAACTTGTTTAACGGACGACAAACTACCCATTCCAATGATGGAGGGAGATCTGAACGACATACGTGTAGAGTGAAACTATTTGGATAACTAAAGATTTTAGCATAAGAGGATGAAACATAATTTAACAGTGGTAGAGCCCGCTTTAACATCTTCGCACGAATGGGTCAGCTCGCCCGGTGCAACACCACGACCACACAGAAGACAGGCGTGAAGTGGAAGCAAATCCGCGTTTCGTCTTATGAGTGTGGTACCAGAGGCCTAATACTAGTCCTCTTCCTCTTCTCACCCTTTTCTTATAAGAGAAGGATGGGAAGAGGAAGTGGACTTCACGGAGGAGAGGACGCATAGGAAG
>JAAOEG020000005.1:384667-400425 GCA_011763625.2 Papilio bianor
TTTAGCTGTGCGTTCATTTTAGGGAACGCACAGTGCGCTGTGGCACTTAAGTGTTGTTTGTGAATTGATTTTACCAGGCCTGTGCGCTCGAGCACACTATGAGACCTCACAGTGTCGTTTGTGAATACGAGTGTAAGAAATCACCACTAACTTAGGGTAGTTTCACCCTTCACCCAAGAACCTTTGCTGGTAGTAAGATGTATGAAAAGAGTGGGTAGTTTTGGGTTTAGGTGTTCATTTATAGTTACCGAGCACCGGGGGCTTGAGTCCGGTCTGCACGAGCTGGCGGAAGGCGAGCAGCTTGCCGCGCTCGCTGCCGCAGTACAGCAGCCGCTGCGACACCAGCTGCGTTGCCGCGTTCCTACACACACACACACACATACAGTTTAACAGGGGAATTCAGATGAGTCTGCGACCCGGAGACCTAATTTCAATCTTCTCCCCCTTCCTAGTTTTTTATTACAAGGTTAAGATGGCAACGGTCTGTGAATTTGGTAGAAAAGGGGATGCATAGGGAGTAGAAATATATTCCTTTTGTAATTCCCATCCTTCGTCAATTTCAAAGTATTCAATGCATCTTCAAAAACAGTCTATGGACAGCGGTCACTTCTATTTTAGCAATTTTAAGTGTCCCATCGCTCGCTTGTCAACTATTGCTATAAAAAACACATGCAGTATTTAACAGTCCTTCTGTACCTCTGTCCGACAGTGATGGAGATGAGTCCCCGCAGGTTGTGGCGGCACCACTTGGCGACGGCGGGCGTGTGCGTGGCGCTGAACATGGCCACCCTGCGCTGCTTGCCGCCGCACGCCGCCAGCACCTGCTGCAGCTGCTGCCGGAAGTCTCCCGCCTGCTCCTCGCTACCCTCGAACATCTTGTCCGCCTCGTCAATTATCAGCCAACGTATCCTTAACAGCAATAATTGTTTAATTGTATTTATTTATTGGTAGACAACAGCCAAATGAACAAACCGAAATCTCAATGGCAATTAAAAGTAAATAACTAATGGGTCTTCACGGATAACAACATTTTACACATTTTTTTTCTTCATTATTCCATTATCAGTTTTAGAGGCAGTCACCAATGAGGTTTCTACTATTCCATTAATGTTACATTACATAAATGGTTATTATTGTCTACTTTCTATTGCATGGATGTCTCGGCGTTTTAGACATTTTCTATAGGTCATGTTTAGTATCAAGGATGCCAGTGTTTGGCATGCTTCGAGAACATGCAATGCATGCACACAATGCAACATGAAAGATAAGGAACACTTTATTTACAAAACATTATCAAATCCTCAAAGAAAATAATTAGGAAAACTGAGTTGAATCAGGAAATATAAGTCATCAGTTATATTAAGTGAAATTAATAATAAATTAACTCACTTGTCTAAAGAAATAGTAACATTGTCTTGGTTGAGCAAGTAACACAAACGATTTGGAGTGCTTATCACAATATCTGAAAAAAAAAACAAATTGTCATTTACTTAATCACACTAAGGTTATAAACAACGTTTAGATGGATGTATGGATGGACCAAAGTTAGAAGGTATCTGTAGAACGGCTCAATGGAACTTGCTGTAATTTGGCTGAGATGTGTAACAAAGTGTGGAAGAACACAGGCTACTGATTAAGTTTTATTTTGGATTTTGTGTGAATGTAGTCGTATGCAATAGCTAATAAGTCGATAAATTCAAAAATGTTTTCTGTTATCTGTCCATACTAATAAAATTAATTTTTTTACGAATGATTGCTATAGTTAAAAGTATTTTAGTAACCTACCACTTTTCTTTATAGTTGCTTCACGTTCCTTCATCTTGCCTTCTTTGACATTCTTAACAACTGAACACCGTAGAGACGTGGAGGCACTCAAGCGTAGAGCTTCACGATAAATTTGATGTGCCAGTTCCCTTGTGGGACACAGGATTAGAGCTCTGGGGCCTCCCTGCCCTCCACCCAATACATGAAATAATGGCAAAAGGAAGGCTGCGGTTTTACCAGATCCTGTTGGAGCACATGCCAAGATTTGACGGTCCTAGATGCAAAAAAAAAATAAAATTAACATCTGCTCTATGGAAATATTGGAACAAAATAATGTGAATGAAGTTCTATTAGGAAAGATATCTCTGTTAAATATCCACACAGGTTTTTTTGATCAAATTTTATCTAGAAATCATGAACAAAATTTATAACTCTTTCATCTTACCTCCAACATGCAAGGCAGTGCCTGCCTCTGTATAGGCGTGGGCTCTGTGTATCCACATTGTGTCACTGTGTTTACTAGTGCAGGTTTTACATTATATCTGTTAGTTAATTCCACAAAATCCTTCAATGCACTTGGTATGTGTCGGCCAACTGCCTTTATACCATGTTCATTGCGGAAACGGTTTTGCTGAAAAAGAATTAAAAACAATTTATCATCCATTACTTTATAAGGTTTGAGAAATACAATTATTTACAGATGAACACTGGCTGCAAGGACACAAAAGCATAAGTATTGTCATGTTCCACCTAAGCTGAGGATGCAAGCAAGAACATAGAACATTCGGCTTGTGATGTTATCAAGTAAAATTATTGTCCATAATCCTAAAAACTAAAAATCTTTGAAAGTTATTGTCAATAATTAAAAAAATTTTTTTTTTGAATATTTTGTATAACCATCTTTGTGTATATAAAGGAAAATATTGACCATTACTACCGTTAATATGGTGTGTAGTTTATCTCATACTCAACAGTAAACTATTTGTTTTATATCTCCCATACTCAAGAATTTAAAACAGTTGGACATGATTAAATCACTTTAGTTAACACACCTCTTCTAATTCCAATTTCTTTTTTAAGTCTTCTGGTTTGTCCTTCTTTTCCTTTTTCTTCTTTTCACCGAACTTTACACCTTCCACTATTTGTAAATCTTTGTCACTATCAGATTCATTTTCACCGTGAGACGTAACAACTTCATCATTATCCTCTATTTCTTCTTTTATATCTATTTCTTCTTTAACTTCCTCAGGTTCATGTTTTTTTTCTACTTCTTCTATCAAGCCTTTCTTAGAATTCTGTACCTACAACAAAACATTAAAAATATTTTAAAATCCAGTGTGCGCAAGTTGCAGTTTAAATTATTTTAAGGTTATAAAAAACTTGCTTCATTTTTTACACCTAAAACTCTATATTTGAATTTCAAGCCTTTAGTCAGTTTCTTAAAAATATCATACGCGTCCATAACTATGCTGATTCGTGCTATTTTTAAGCAATTTGTTAACTATTTAGAGACATCGGAGTACCGAAAGCCACACGCGCGCCACTGACAGTAACACTAACAAAACAATGTTGACATTGACAAATGACAATTTGATAATGATGTTTCAAGACACTTGCCAACAGTGTGACCAGTTAAATCGTCTAAATTATACTATGGGTACTTACTTTAAAAACAAAAAGCCATTTTGTTCAAAAATTATGTTGTAACTATAAAACATTATTTTTACTTATTTTTTTGTAATGAGAACACTATAAAGATCTCGAAGCTGTTAGCGACATCTAGGTTTAATTTAAAATAACGGAGCCACCTAGTCTCTCATTATTCTTTTAAAAAAAAAATACCATAGATGGCAGTAATTAATTTTTTTCCTCTGTTTATATTAGGTTATTAGGTAGAAATTTTTAATGTAATAATTTATTTATCTTGTTTTTATAAATAAAAGGAATGCTCATATTATCACATATAAAGGACTCACCTTTAGGTACAGTAGTCATATTTGCTGCTTACATCTTGCTGTTACCAAAGAAGTCTTATAGTGGCAGAGCCCAGTATAACATCTTTCGTACGAATGAAGCCGCTCGCCCGGTGCAATACAACAACCACACAGAAGACAGGAGTGAAGTGAAAATAATTTCGTCTTTCAAAGTCCAATTTTAGTCCTCTTCTCCTTTCCACCTTTTACTTACAAGGGAAGGATGAGAAGGGGAAGTGGTTTTTGCGGGGTAGGGTGAGCATAAATATGGTACATATTCTCTGGTTTATCGTTTATTATATATTATAGTAGTATCACTACATAGTGTACATCAAGGTCGCTTTCTCTGTCCCTGTATCCCTATGTATGCTTAAATCTTTAAAACTACGCAACGGATTTTGATGCGTTTTTTAATAGATAGAGTGATTTAAGAGGAAGGTTTTTATGTACAATAACATCCCATAAATAGTTGAGAAATACGGCTATTTTTGAGGTTTCTAACGTGATGTCGTAAATATTATTTCCACTTACATTGCAACAAACGCAGGCAAAACCTTACAAAATTTATCAGATTTATACCCGTGCAAAGCCGGAGCGGGCCGCTAGTATAGTATATTATAGTTTATTCGAGAGCCAATACTATGCCAATTATTTCACTTTAAATGACGTCCTATACTTCACAACCATATCTTTCCGTTGATTTGGTATTACAATTTTTCTACAGTGAAGTTTTTTTAAAACTTTATAGACTTTTGACAGAATAAAGAGATATACATAATCAAACCAGTATATTACTTAAATGTAATGTATGTTTAAACATAAAGGAGGATGTGGGCAGGGTAATCAATAAAAATGCGTAGCATCAATGGAATCACTGCGAGTTTATTTAATTTTATACTTTTTATTACATCCAAATGTTCCGCGAGATATACAATCGCGGATTCGATATTGAAACCGAGAGGAGCGCTTCCAAACCAATTGCTACCGAATATCCCTCGACGTGGCGTCAGACCCGAAGGTACTCATAGTACTAAGTTCATCCGACTTTTGATATGTACTGCGCAGCCCGAATTGATTCCTTAATCACATATATCAACAACATCAAAACAAGTAGAGACACTCTTTACCCGACAATTACTCACACAAATGCATCGAGATAAACAAAACAAAAACTCTGAAACAGAAACCGAATAAGATGATTTATAAGTAATTACTTTTACTAACAAAAATATACAATTTTAGGGCAAGATATTGCATTTAAAGTTTTTACGTATTCATACATTGTTGAGAGAAAAGATATTGTAGAGTATCAGTAATTGTCGAGTGCCGTCAACAGTTTGTTAATCGACTTTCCCCTAACAATAGTACCGTAAGTGCCCTCACTGAGAAAGATGTTACAACTTACAACAATTCTCAAAGGAGTCCTACCTCTCTACGCGACCGCGAGCGCGACCCGCGGCCCTCACACCTAAACATTATCCACCAAATACACAATACTATGAAACATTTTTGTACACTCCGTTCTTTGATACTTTCCGAACATCAAAAGTATAACAAAACTCATTAACTAAATGTGTTTAAAAGATATTTAATCCTCTTTGATCAACGATGGCAAACTATAACTTTTACATAATAGTAACACAATATTAGTTTAGGCATAGTAAAGCATCAAGGGCTGCGTACGTACGGCGGCCGTTATAAAAAGACAATAAATTAATATGCAATCGGTCCCCGGCACGCCGAAGTACGCGCGCCTCGAGACGAGGAATACTTAAAATTAACAAAAGAAAATCGATGCTAATAAAAACGCAGATCGTGCAAACATTAAATTACGAAATAAAAAGACATAAACTTATACCTAGGTGTGTCAGCAAAAATATAGTGCAGTTAAAATTAGAATTGCCACTTAATTAACATTGACATATAAATTGATTTCATAAAAAAATATTTCTGTGTATAAAATGTGTCACCAAAGCGTAACAACATGGCGATGAGACTACGCTAAAACCGGCCGCTTTTTTAAATATAAAAAGTTAACATTGCATAATTATTTATAAGTAAAAAAAAAGTTCTTTGTCGACATTCCAGCAAATACTATTTTGAGGCAATTACATTTGGATACTTATAAGTTACAAAAATAGCTCTTACCGCTACTCGCGACTGTCTTAGCGTAATCGCAACGCATATTTTCATTATCTGTAGATAAAAAAGTTACTTTCTAGTAATATAACTGTTATTATATTGTATGTCGTTAGTGAATAAATTGTAAATACTTTTATTTAGTTGCTGCAAGATTGGTTATCAACGAGAGCTCGACCGAAGAAGCGGCTACTTAGAATAATACTTATTTTTATATAGAGATTGTAAGTGCACTTCGAGTTACGGAACTATGCTTTATCATGTAACAAGTGTGAGTAGAAGAGCGGCCAGCGCGGTGTTAACGCAGCCTTCACTATAACATTAGCGATCTATCATTAACAACAACCTTTTATTCCTATAATGTAGAGTAAGCTCATCCTTATGAGGTTTAACACTTGTTAACAATGTCATTTGAAGTCAATATTCTCTTTGGGACAATGTATACAAGGGCGGGCCAGTTTAAATAACCAAAAGCTCTAAGATTTGATTGAATAATTTTTAACGAAATTATAAATTATAAGCTATGATTTCTTCGATTGTAAACACTGTTTAGTATTGTAAAAGGAAGGAGTTTAATAAACTGAAGGGTACTGAATAATGCTTACTCTATCTGTGGCGTTAAAATTCGGGGTATATATATGGCCCCGAGTAAACTATCGTAGAATGTTAACAACAATAACTTTTAACAACTAAAATACTGCGAATAACATTGATATTACAAATTGAATGAACGAGCGATCTTCTGTTTATTGTTACATTGAAATACGTTATAATTATTGAGGTACTATGGCAGACTGAAAACTATTGCTAGAACTGGTATATATAATATTTATATAAGACTGGAAGATACTGTATATATTAAAGCTATTGGCTTAAGAATAAAACGACAGAGAAAAGACTATTTGGACAATGGGCATTAAAATGGGCTTCAAAGCAGAAAAAAATAAATGTTCAACTACGTTTATGTACACAACGATAAGATACTTTAAGTACTGGAAATAATTTGAGGGAAAGTGAAATATGACTGCTGAAAATAAATCCTTGTGCCCACAAGGTGTTCTATTAAATAAAAAAAAAAACTAAAAATTATCAAGTAATAAAATCTTTAAACACAGTCGATTTATTCTTAAAAACGGCTCACGCTTCTTCGGTCGAGTAATTTAAAATTATTTTAATATAATTATCTATTGTTATCTGGTTTTGTCTATAATTTTACTACTCCAAGTATCGACTGGCAACAATAAAATTACAGACAATAAATACTATTGCATTTTATATATGGAAATGGTTTAACAAAAATAATGTGTGTATGGGAAAAACTATTAACATATGGTATAGCTTTCTTTGACAATATCTATCATAATTCTTTTACATAAATATAAGTAATCACGTATATTGACTCGTCCAGGTATTGAAGTGCCGGCCAGCGTGACCACTGCTATAAACACAAAGGTGGATACGCATCTAGCGAATACGCAGCTTGTGCAGTCGCCACATCTGAATTCACCCTATGATATCGATTATTCAATCCCTTAAAACTTATTCTACCCCGTATACGTTACATTTATCGAAATAAATATGTTGTAACAGTGGTCCGATGGCCAGTCGGCTTTACTTGCTACATTAAGTTTATTTAAAAAATTAAATGATTAAAATTGGAGGTAATACTTAATATTTAGAGGTAATACTTAGATTAATAAGAGCAAGATTTGATTTGTGAAACAGTTTGTGAACGTGTGTACGAACGGAAGATGACAGCATTATTTTTATTTACAATGTGCTGTTCGATTCAATTAATTAAAAAACAAATATTCAGTTTTCCCTCAATATTGAACAAATTTAATTGATATGTGGAATTTTATCAGCATTAAATTGTAAAATTTAACAAAAACCTAATGAAATCATAACATTTAATGTGGATAAAAAATTTTACTTTGTATTTTTGTTGAAGTTACAAATTGCATTTGCAGACAAAAATCAAAATAAATCGCAATAACTTCCTAACAGGCAACACTGTTGTTAGAAGTGACATTGACACATGGCGGTGTTGCCCGATACTGCAGCAATTTTTTTTATCCCCATACTGTCAGATTAACCTGAATCTTATAATATTTTCTTATGTAGGCTATTGTTAAAGTTGTACTGTTACGAAGGCATCCCGTTGTTCATTATTTGTGCATTACCTTACATAGTAACACAGTCGGTTATTTTAATTATTTCTTTCACAAATTAATCGGGCGAAAAAAAGCGAAATTATAGTTAGAAAATGTTTAAAACAGAAGACATTATAATTTAATTTCTTTAAAAAATTCTCTCACTTATAAACTTAGTATTTAAAAATGCACTATTTTGGTATACATTGCAAAATATAAAATATTATTAAAGTTCTTGTTTCGCCGTATTAGAGGTTTCCGGATGATTATTTTTGAATTTTAAATGAAATTAGCTGCGATTTGTATAATTTTGCCGACACGTATCCAAACTTAACACATAATAGCTAATTAACAATCACCAAACGCTGTCCCCGATGTTACATGTAATTCGCAGCACTATTCTGAGATCAAAATTTTGAATAACGTAAATTTTTCATAAACGAAATGGTGGGAAACGTAATCCGATCGTTCTGTATCACCGCAGCTATCAACAACAAGCTTACAAACAGCTGAACGAACAAAATAATTGCACAGCGAAAACAATAAACGCAAACACTAAAACGTTATGGAAAGACTAAGTCTAGGTTTCACTATTAATTATTCATTAGTAGAATATATAAAAATCCTTTCCATTAATGATTTTATCTATTTACTATTTTAGTTAATAATATCACGAGGCGTATATTCCCAAACGATGCCACGATACTTTAGTTATGTGTTTAATGCTAACTTATAACATATTTACAATTCGTGCTACCCGCTTGCTTTTCACCTCTAAGCTCCCTAAAATGATACTATATCTTTATTTCCGGACCGAAATTAGTTTTACCTATATAACGGAATTCAGACTGCCGGTAAGTATCAACATTGATATAAAAATCAAAAATAAAATAATATATTGAGGTATTACGAAAAACGGAGGTACGCGCGCTTCATCCCGGGGATTTACCTCGTTTTCTACTACGAAAGCTCAAAGCTCAAAAGTCCGTAAGCTGATCATAAACTGAAAATATATCTTAACCGTTACAACTATTTGGAAATCTACCAAATAACATTAAAAGTGTAAAATGATATCACAAAGTACGAATATATAACATTCCGAAAAAGAAATTGCAAATATCTTACAAATAAAAAAAAACCTTACATTATCTTAGCGTTGAAAAATAAATGCAAAAAAACGAAAATATTTTTCATGTTACTGGATTGCATTGAAAGAGATGCATTGATTTAGTCCGGTCCAGTACAGTTTGGCGAGCGAAGCGCTGGGGCTCACTTAGAGTGAGTGCGATATGTGACATCGGCTGTGCTCTTCAACGATATGGCACGATACAATCCAAATGTTGTCGTATCTTTGTTCAGAATGTTTTTTATTCTACTAGATATAAATGCATATTGGCAAAATATTATTCCCATTTATTTTTCTTTGGCTTTGTGAAATATCACGACGTAAAGAATACTTTTACTTCCTGCGAAGTGTTACAATAGTTATTATATTTGTGTGATATGTTGCATTTTTACGATTTTCCTCGTTTTCCTTCTCCATTTACTTCTATTGTTAGTGTACACCCTGAAGAGATATGTATTTATATCATAATGTGAATGCCGAATGCGGTACCCAAGCAATTTCCTACCATTATAAGTAAATAAAAATATTTTTATACAATCTGCAGCCATCTTATGGTCGATCCTAAGAATTTTGAGAGTAATATAATAATAATAATAATAATAATAATAATAATAATAATAATCTAATAAATTTTCAATAACGAGACGTCCGCTACGTTGGTCGACATTTAAATAAGAACCGCTATACACTCATAGAGAGAAATCCCAAAATGGATACAGATTAAATATAATTATATTAATTAATACCTAATGCCTACATAAATTTTATACAGAAGAAACGATTATTTTATCAAATTCATGATTTGAAATCATGCACACGTATACGATCGTCGAATTAATTCCCGCTTTTCGAAGACCCACGCACATTTCTCCCTCGATTTGCCTTTCTCTGCTCACTCTAACCCTGTGTTCTAGGGAGTGCCGGTGAACTGGCAACCCCTAGAAGTATTCCCACTCCGTTACGTCAAATTTGACAGATAACCTATCGTTTGCCAACTGTAAGCACATTCCTTCCCGGTTTGGAAACTCTTTCAGACCAATAAGTATGGCGCGAAGACG
This sequence comes from Papilio bianor, assembly GCA_011763625.2. Classification (NCBI taxonomy): domain Eukaryota; kingdom Metazoa; phylum Arthropoda; class Insecta; order Lepidoptera; family Papilionidae; genus Papilio; species Papilio bianor. The sequence goes on from JAAOEG020000005.1 coordinate 394,881, forward strand.
AAGGCACGGCTACTTATACAATCATGGTAATCCTAATTGCCTTAAAGTTTTTGTTTACGAAGTCAGTTTCGGGCGCACAGGCGCTGTTGTATAAATAAACGTCTAAATATGGTTCTTTTTGGCACAACCAATTCAACTCTATAGGAGGAAAGATGTTATGAATGTGTTCGTATAGTGACATTTGCCAAGCGCGGGAAACTGCCTTCATAAATATACCAAAAGGTGAATAAAATAGAAGCAAAACGCACATAGATTAGATACAAATAGTGATCAGACGTTCAATTTTGTACTTTCATAATCAGATTCCAAGAAGTCTTTAATTTTTTTAACATCAACTCTTTTTTTTTATTTTATTACTTTTTTTATCTAAAAAATTTGGTTATTATCTTCTAAATAATCTGTATTTTTTAAATTTAGATTTGGCGATCCGAAAAAAGTTTTCTTAAAAAATATTTCTTTTGAATCTTCTCTTTTTAAAATTACTGTTTAAAATTTGTACGATTATTTTTGTACAGTTATCGAATCTAATTTGACACTAGATACTCTTCGAACATTTTGTTTTTAAAAAATGTATTTTTTTTCTTTAGAATACAGTTGGCATTATTTTGGCAGTACTAGAAATATTAATACTTTAGTATTGCTCTGATTTACATTGTCATTTTGAACACTGAACATTTTCTCTAGAAAATAGCCGAACCTCGAGACTCGTCCGCAGAGCGAAGTCCGCACGTCGCGTCGGCCGCAGCGAACACGGCCGGTGGCGGCCGGTGGTGGCCGGTGGCAGCACGGCGGCCGGGCGCGAATACTGTTCATGTAACTTTACAACTAACGTCAATATTTTACTACTTTTATAATACACAACTAATCATTAGAACGCGGCATCATCCTGCATAGTTTTGGCATTGTCCGTATATTGCACATATATGCTATCCCTTTCTTGTCCGAGTCCAGTGGCGCGCTTCAGAGACCCTCGCGGCGCGGCGAGGCGAGGGTAGCGGAAGTGGGGCGCGTAGGTGCCGCGAGCGGCATGGGCAACGTGGGCAGCGTGAGCGGCGTGGGCGGCGGAGTCGGCCGCGGTTCAGGCCATAGTCTGCGGTCATTGCAGGCCGGGCGGCAGCTGGTCGCCGGCGGCCAGATCGAAGAGATGGTGCGGGGCAGGCGCAAGGGCGCCATGCAGCGCGGAGGTCTTGAGCAGCCGCTTGAGCATACCGCTGGAGCCACGGTGCTGCAGACTCTTGTGCGTGGTGAGCGAGTTCTTGGTGCGGTACCGGCGGTGGCAGAACTCGCACACGTACAGCGTGTCCGACTGCTCGTGCTTGTCTTGGAAATGTCGTTTCAAGGAATAGTAACAAGAGAATGTCCGGCGGCAGTAGGGACACTCCTGCGGCTCGTTGATGCCGCCGGCGGTCGGCGGGGGCATGCGGAGGGGCGGCACGACTGCAAATTGAAAAAATTAAGCCCCTTTGATCATCTGCTCTGGCCCAAAGCATCGGGATAGTTCAAATGTGTTAATCGGCAGTCCTTGCGATACGTTAAGAGACAGGTTGAAGTTCAAAGGCATATCTGAATAATATACTTTTATAATACTTAATATGTATGAGGTTAATAATTATTATAATACTAATAATATGCACTGTACACATTTACTAACTACACAATAATCACGATGTTGTATATATTCAAAGTCTTAAAGAAAGTCTTTCAACCACAATGACACAGAACACGTGATAACAAAAATGATAGAAGCATGCTCCAAGCAACACAACAACGTCAAAACTGCGACACCCGATGGGAAGGGGCCTTCGGGCTTAGGGTTTAAATTAAGGAAAAAAAAATTAAAAAAATAAACGGGAAAAAACCGAAACGAAAATAATAAAAGGACCCTTAAATGTGACCTTAGATGTAAATGTTTGTTTCGTTACGTGTCCTACCGGAGTTTGTCTATAAACATGTCTAACCTTTGTGAGTGCTGTTAAGCACGGCGCTCGGGTGCGGGTTGGCCTGGAGGTTCTCTTTGCTAGCCGAGAGCCGCCGCGCGCCGCACCAACTCCGCCCGAGTAGTCACTAAAAAAATCGTATGTGATCCGTGTCCCCCGGCCTCGACTTGTGGTAGGTGTATATGTGGGTCATCAGGGAGTTGCGCGAGCAATAGACGCGCTCGCAAATCGTGCACCTGTACTCCTCCTGCCGCTCGGCGTGCTTGTCCGCGATATGCCGCTTCAGCGACGCCTTTGAGCATAACACTTTCCCGCAAAGCGAGCAGGAGAATAACTTTTTACCTGCAAACAAATCGAAAAAAACAAAACAAATATGGGGATGGTCCCCGGACGCTCAAACAAAATGTCTCAAGTGAACCTACTAGTCTTTAGTGGTCTCTAATTATTTTGAACTTACTGTCGAGAAAAAAAATTAAATAAAAAGTGTTTCAAAAAATAATAAATTAAATAACGAAATAATAAAAAAAATAAAATATAAATGATGGCGAAGCTACAGTGGGCGGTGATGTGTTAGAACAAATGACATGCGGAAGTTGCGGGAAAAATATCGAGGCTCAAAAACCAGATTTGTGAAGCGCTGGCAGAATATAAAGTAAGTGGGTAACGGTGCACTAGTACAGAATACTACAAGAAGCGTCATTTGATAACTACCTTTGCCTGAAAAGTTGGTACACAAATTATAGGTACACATATTAATAGGGTTGTCTTAATAAAACTATCGACATTGTATATTTGTTTTTTATTAAAAACGCCATTATCATCAATATTAGGATTTATGAAGTTCCGTTTAACGATTACAATTACAGTTTATGAGTAGTTACGTCAAGTATTTACTTTAAAATTATAAAGGGGAAAGAACTATTTAGGTATACATATGTAGCAGGATTTAAACGTACATTAGTCATAAATGTGCAGCCCATTAAAGGTCGCCGATGACAGATTTACGTACTAATATCAATATAAGAAATGATCATAAACATTCATTTCGTCGTTCCAATGCGTTAGAAACATCGCGACAAATGGAAGACAAAAAAATAATTTAGGCACATCGAAATCTAGTCGTGTAATGGACTGCATTACATGTAATAGTGCCAATTATCAACAAAAACAAATCGAAGGACAGTATAGTATAATAATTTAAGAAGAAAAAAAAATAAAATTTCAATACAACAACCAATAAATTAATTTAGATTCCTTATAAAATAGGTAAATAGCCAACAAGAAGTATAAGAACACATCGAACACTGCGCGAGGTACAGCCGCGTGCACCACGCGCGTACCATGACACGTTAGAAAGATAAAAAAAACTTAAACAGGTCACAGAAACAGTCTTACTAAAACTTGCTAAGATCCTAACTAATGTAGTTTCAACAGGGATGTGTTCTGCTTCCTAGAACACGGTGTAGTTATCGCCCTTTAAAACCCATGAAGACCAAAAAGATCCTCTGAGATCCCGTTAAACTTAGCAGCTACGACATTAATAAAAAAAAATTTAAGATCCAAAAATCACAAAAGAAATTTTGATAAAATACCGAAATACGCTTCCGACTTGTTGACTTTTTCATCATATAAAATCACTAGTTAATTTAGTAAATAATTGTACATTTTTAATCTAGAGAATACGCCTAATAGTGTACAATTGAAACGGGACTTAGTCTAATCAGTCTATAGCGTTTATTACTTTTGGCAAAATCATTTTTGATCAACAAAAAACAAACAATTTAACATCATAAGATCTTTTTAGCTACAAAGAAATTAGCCAAATGATTATCGCACTGCCTCTCTCAGCAGCACATCCCTGTAATCATAAAGTAAAGAAGATGCTAACATCTATCAATTCAGATAAACCTTACATCTAAATAGTCAACTAACTTAATTCCCAAACCCAAATTAACAGTAAAACTATCAGCTAAATTACCACGAATAAAACAACATTTCTACGTTTTATAACATTTGCAATTTGTTGCAAAACAAAACTTAACATTCTCTCGAAGCACGGAATGTTGCGAACAATTTGAATAAAATTTTGATTCCTTTTTACGATTTTATCTTTTAGCTTAAACAATTTTTTCTAACACGAACGACGTTCCGTTTTAGCACCAAATCACTAGTCTTTCCAATCAGTTAAACATATTATAATAAAGCTTATCAAATAACTAAACAAAGAGTAATGGCTAAGCGTTTATGCATCTAGTAATAACAACGTAAACCTTATAACACATAGCATTTCATTTTATTTTAGGAAGCCTCTCATTAAAAGTATATTAGCATTGATCCATTACCTTCTAGGCAAAGTGTCGAACACAACTCCTAACCTTTTACAAGATTACGCAAAATATGTCTTTTTTTTTAATAAAAACACAATCATAATTATGTAAAGCAGGCACTAAACATTACTTAAATTGTATATCGTTACAATAAATTATGTTTTACATTATACACTTAGATTAAAAATATCTTATTGCTAGAAAAAAAGGAAAAATAACAAATGTTACCGACAGTAGGAGTCGAGAAAGATATAGTGATGTGATTGAACTATAATTGTACAATATAGTTGTGTAACGAACATATATGTATATAACTGAATCTACGTATGGATAAACATTAACGGGAAAGTCTAGATCCAGAATATATAGGAGCTGACTTGCTACAAGCGCTATCATTGAGAAACGGAAGGAATTGTCTGTACAGGTCATTTACGCCTAACACAAACATTATAACACGGCGGAGACGCGAGAAAAGCGATGTACATCGAATGAAAAATACTATCGTAATTATTATTTATAACCTATGTAATATTTACGTGAGCTTTCTGAATCTAGACTACTACATAAAATGTCCGTTTGCAATAGTTATATCGGTTAACACTATGTATGGCAAGCGAGACGTCGTTAAGGAAAAATATTCACTGTTCAAATTTAGGAACATTTAACACTGAGAGTTAATATTTAATAGTAATTACCTACAATGTAATTAATTTTTATCATTAGTGCATCATTTAAATTATAATTTTAAAACGAAAATAATTTGTAACGTATAAAAAAAAACTGTCCAAAAAAAGTACAGATAATTAAATAATAATAATTCAAATATAGAAACGTGAAAAGAAATATCAACGAGTAAAAAAAAAATAAAAAAAATATTAGAAACGAACACAAGTGTGCGTTAAAACTTACGCGTGAAGTAACTAAATATCTTTACAAAAAAAAACATATATAATAAAATAGCCATATATTTGCTTAAATGGCACTTTGCGATTGACTTTGCTAAGTAATCCTTCTGTCTGTGCATCGGATATAACAAAAAAATGTAAAAAGATAGCAAGTAACAAAGTATAGTCGACTAGAAAGAGAAGCCATAAAAAAATGAAAACTACGTCGACTTTGAAAAAAAAAAGCGATAATTATATTTTTCTGTGGTATGTGTTTGTTCGGTGGATTTTTACTTTCGGTCTATATTCGGTACTGGTACTGGTATTGGTATTGGTATTGGTATTGGTATTGGTATTGGTATTGGTACTGGTATACTGGTATTGTATTGTATGTGTT
>JAAOEG020000005.1:410146-425878 GCA_011763625.2 Papilio bianor
TTTGAAAAATACATTTGTATTAGTCAATGTTAAGCGGGCAACGGAATCGCGAATAAGGAGACTCTACTGTACAGATCAAAAGCTGATAAAACATAATAAACTGCTCCATATTCTTCGTTTTTTGACACTGATGCTAGAGGTCACAAAATCCATGGTAAATCTGCAGCTATTGATGCAATATTGTTCCAGCCTGCAACACCGTACTCAACACGTATCTAAAATTGGTTTCTGCAACCTCATGCGGGCATTCGATAGTGTTGACAGCTTAGGCTCTATAAATTATTGCAATGCAATTAGAAAGAAGTGCTTATAATTACATCATCGTCATCATCATCATCATCATCACCTCACTATACGTTCCCAATGAGGAGCTCGGAACCTACCTAAGTAAAGGGTGAGTAGGTCACATTCGACCTCGCTGGCCAAATGTAGGTTGATGGACTTCACACGTATCTTACAGTTTCTTCGCCATAAGAATGTCCGTTAAATGTACATACATTGGTACATGGCGGTATTCGAACTCATGCTCTGCAGATTACAAGTGAAGTGATAACCTCTGAGCCACCGACGGTTCTTATTATTACTACATGAAACAATGATATGCTTGAAATTAAAGAAAAGTGGCATATTTTATGTAATTTCTCACCAATTGTAATGAAATAAAAACACACTCGGAGAAATAAATTTAGATCCCGGATTTGTATATTTCGAGTTTAACACTTTCCGTGGTACTACGACTTTTTCCGTATACAAAAACTACTGACATTGAAATCGTTAACTGGCCAAACGCTCTTCACTTAACCCTTTGCCCTAAAAAAAAAAACTAGCTTAAACACCAAAATGGCCGTTTTGTTTGCATTTAGTCTAACTATCCGTCTTTATCATCTATTGAAATCGTCTTTGTCTATTTAACACCTTTACTTATAATTTAAATCAGAATTTATTTTATATATTCATTTATAACAATTTCGGTCTCTATGTACTGTAGATTTTGGAGTCTTGAAGAAAATTGAACCTTAATAGTTAGTTGACAAGTGTTTAATTCGAGTGCAGCTTGCTACTGCAATAGAAATGATAACATTTTATAACATATGCATTATCTTTTGCATTATAGATCTGATAGCGAATCTTTTAGGGTTCCCTAAGTGAAGAATTTAAACCATTTCTGTTAATAGAACATATTTATCTAACTAATATTATAAATGCGAATGTTTAGATGGATGTATGGATGTTTGTTTAAAGGTATTTCCAAAAATGCTCAACGGATCTCGATGTCTTGAAGAACACTAGTTTCGCGTGGACGGAGTGGAGTGCAAAAAATAGTATGACATAAAACGTAGTTTATCTGACACGTTAAACGATGAAAGATAAAGATAGAACTAATCAATTAGTGAGATGTTTTACGAGTTTAGAGTTATTAATGTATGTAATGTTTTTTTGTGCGAAACTCGGCATAGTACTTTACGTTTTTTAATAATACGAAATTACCTAAGTTACATTATTTCAAAGATTCCCTTGGAAATGTTCTCTAGGTATCTTTTAAATACAAACGTATTTTCTACAGCTTTGTGTGTTTTGAAAATTATTTACATATTGTTTATTTGAATTTTCTGTATGTGCTAATAATGATTTTTAAGGTATCAAAAGCGAAGGTTCTCAATTAGAGTGTACCTTTATTTATATTGTACTGAACCAAACTTTCTATCAATTTATCGTTTCCTCAAATTCTTTTTTCGTATATTTTATCAGCTTTTTATTGCGATAAAAATTTAGAAACTATGATAAATAGAATAAGTTCTATATTCACCACGGTTTGTGTCAATATTTTGACAAAAGTAACCTTGCATTTTAATTGCCAAATAATTAAAATCAAACATTAAGGGTAGGCAGAAATTATAGTTTTCTATTTAGCATCTCTATTAATAATGGTAAAATAAGCCTTAAACCAGCTTCAAATTTAACCATCACTAGCGTTAAATTTTATCTACTTGTCAAATATAAACAGAGTGTCTGTGGCTCAGTGGTTAAGCACTTGACTAGTAATCTGCAGATCCTGGGTTCGAATCCCGCCATGTAGCGATGTATTTTTCGATTTTGGAAATTCATATGTATATTTATGCGACGTTCTTACGATGAAGGAAAACATCACAACCTGCACAGATCGGAGAAGAAATTCAAAGATATTTATGTAGTCAACCAATCCTCACTGGACTAGTGGTTGATTAACGCCTAGTCAGCCCTAACTTAGAGTAGGCTCCGAGCCCCTCATTGGGGACATATAGTGACTGATGATGATGAAAAACATAAACAAAGGTTTCGATTACAGTGACACTTATTGACACATATTGTTATCCTTCACATTTTTATAGAAAAGAACAGAGACAACGATATGTGTAAAAGGAAAGTATTATTGCAGTGGAAACCTACAGTATCTTATCGAATACAATTCCGATAACTTACTGACGACGTCAAGAGTTAGATCTTAAAATTGCACATACATACAATCGAGCTGCATTATCAAACACGTCATTGGTATATCATAATAGATTTTAATAAAACTATTCAAGGACTAATAATACGTATAAATTTTTTCCCCAGCGTTTCCGTAATCCGATATGGTTTTAATCAAATACTGTGAAAACAAAAGACTCGTCACCAACTCAAAAGTGAAGAATCATGAGAGATGCTGTATTCAATTCTACCAAGTACAAATTAGGACTCAAAATATTTAAGGAAAAACTATACAATCGTAAGACAACGCCACCTATCGATTTCAGTGGAACGTACACAGAAGTACCTTAAGAACTCTGCCTCCGACCGAGCCCTCGACTTTAGTAACTCTTAAAGAGGTTTAGGCTAAGCGCCATCTGCGCTCGGTCACCTCAAGCCCGGTGAAGCTGCAAATGCCCCTTCAAGACAAACTGTAACATTTAAATAGAGTAGCTTCTTACGCATATCCTCTTTCACACATTCTATCAATACTTTTACTATCTTTTTTTATCTTCTACGACTTTTGTAGCAACTTACTTTCAATATTATTACTCATTAATGTAATAGACTACTGAGTTTTTAACGCGAACAAAGGTTTGTTCGCGTTAAATAACGCGTGCGGGCAGTAACTAATACAAAATAAATCTTAAATATCATATTGAGTGTCCCATAGTTACAGTTAATAATGTACAGTCAGCTTAATAATTATGTATACATTAATAAAGTTTCAGAGTTGTATACAAATTCCAAAAATATGTATGCACGTGTCAATAAGATAGATTTGTGATCGGAAGCATACGGTACGATTCACAGAAAGTATATACACAATTTTGAAACTTGCTAAATGAATACATGTTCATGCACCTGATTGTACAAATGCAGTTAATTTTACATTACAATAATACGTGTAACTTTAGTAGAATTCTACGCTTATAAATGTACGTATGAACGAGAGCTCCCGTCTCCCGCGCGTCCGCTGATAGCCCCGAGTTATCGCACTTTTTTGTAAATTTAGCTTTTATCAAAAACCTAGGCTACCTGATACCTTATCACCTACATAGTCGATGTTATTAGATGTTACTATTCGAATGTTTTTATAACATAATTTTAGATGTTAATAAAATTCAATACAAATGTTTGTAGATTTGTATTTTTATGTTATAAAGAACAATTTTAATTTAATAATTATGAATACTATGTAAGTCGAATTTTAACGTGTTTTTATTATAATTTTCCTTATTTTGAATTATTCTTTTTTCGTTCTTTCTTTATCTCACATTTAATATTGAGTCAATAATAAAATTATTAACACTATTATTGGGATTATTCTAAACTGAAGGTGATATCTGTCTGTCTTTTTTGTTTTTATTATACCTAAGCAAATCCAGAGCGAGATGCTAGTGTGAAACAGAATTTAAATTTTAGGTAATAAGTTGATATCGTATTAACATTATAAATATGAATGTTTAGATGTATGGATGGATGTATGGACAGATGTATGGTCAGATGTTTTATTATAGTACGAGATAGCAAACGAGCAAGCGAAAAGGAATTCGCCAAAATAGCGAAGAGATCGCTGCTCATAGACATCCGCATTTGCAGATGCGTTGCCTGCCTTTAAACTACAGAGGCGGTGACACAAAGAAAGAGAATGATTCCTTAACCTAGGATAGGATTATCATCCGCCAAATTCTCTTCCTCTTTAGACGAGGGTGAGGACTTATATTAGACCTCCGGTATACACACTCATCAGATCAGATCAGATCAGACGAAACGCGGGATAGCTTCCACTTTATGCCTGCCTTCTGTGCGGTCGTGGTATTGCACCGGGCGAGCCGACCTTCCCCGACCTATTCGCGTGAAGATGTTAAATCGGGCTGTACCACTGTTAAAATGTATCTTTGTCTTCCACAGTTAAGAGTTTTGTTAGAAGGTGTCTCACGAACGGCTCAACGGATCTCGATGAAATTTCGCACAAACATAATCTAGAAGACATAGGATACTTATTATGTTTTCAATGTCGCGCGGACGGAGTCGCAAGCAAAAGCGACTAATTAAATATAAAATGATAAATACATGAGTTATTGTGGCACGTTGTACGTCAATGAATAGATATAGCCATAGCAAATACCTATTATAAATTTGAATGTGATTTTTGATAAGCAGTAGGTAGGTCACACGCCGGCCGATAGCTCTGACACTAAGCTAGATAAAGCCTAAGTTTTTAGTTCTTTTCTTGATAACGAATTCAACTCGCGGCGTTTTAACATATTTTATTAATCAGTTTTATAACAAAAATATTTAACACATCAATTAACTTTGTTTTTGTATAAATTATAACGTATTTTTTTAATTAGAGTCAATAACAAATTTGACGCAGTAGTTAAATAGTTGAAGGTAAGGACTTCAAAACATGACGTCATGAACTCTGATACATCGTTCGACTATTTTGCACACGATTTAAGGTTAAGTAAAGAACATTAAGTAGCACACTCAGAGTGTTAATGGTCACTAAAAAGAGCCATTTAGTATAAATTTGCATGGGAAATCTACACTAATAGACTGGTAAGTATCTTTATTACTCTGAGTATCGTGGATAGTATGTAAGATAAGTTATTTTAAGTTGTTCCTTCGTAAATATACTCACCGTTACGCGTAACAAGACCTTAGCCAGTTTCTTTTCTAATTAAATCTGTAAATAAAGGTATACTCTATTAGTATTGTATTTGCGTTTGCCAGCAATTTTTTTGACAAAATGAAATATTGCTAAACCAAGTTTTGTTGTTATGTTGAACCTTTGGTTAAGCCTAAGTTTTGTACAAAAATAGCTGAATAAATGAAGTACCTTTAACAGCTTGCCAGAAAGTCATAAATAATTAAATCGTAATCAGTTTTGACGTGTAAAATGACCGTTTTCCAGGCATGAAGGGCGTTAAATCGCCCACGTAGAAACTACGTGAATACCTAAAGGAAATAGACCCGAAAGCCGTTACGATCCGCCCGGAAACATACGAGTGAGTACATTATATCCGTAAACATCGGATACATAAAAGCGAACGATCCAATCGCAGCAAAGGTCAATCTTTTAGTGTCCAATCGCTGACGGTCCCTCGGCACGCAAACTATGTAGGCTTTCGTCGAAAGTGAAAGTGGGCAAATGGCGGTTGGAGTTTCCACGTAGTTGTGACGTGTGTGGACGTATGTAAATAGAGCGCAAGTATGTGTGTGTGCGTTGTGAATGAAGCCTCGAAGCTTTTGTCTGGTTATGTAAGTTGGAAATCAACGAACATCTGACTCTACATTTAGTGACGTGCTAGTTTTACCTCTATGTTCTTATACATTGAGACTATTGTCTCTTACTTCACACTCCGGTAACTGTACATATGTGTAAAGTTACAATATGTCATTTCTGAATAGTAGATATAGACTATATAGAGCACTATGTAATTCGTAGTCTATAAAAGATAACGATTTCAATTCGATTCTCTATGGTTATAAATTTTATTACAAACATATTAAGTTTAAACAATTTTGATCAAGAAAACCAATGTAAATTTTAAATAATTGTACGAATAAATCTCTATTCGTCTTGATATCAATCAACAGGTGGGTAGTCATAAAACACAACAGTACACTGTTGCCGCATCGTTATTTTTTAAAAATTCTATCTCGTTATCTTTAATTTACTTAAAATCCTAAATTCGTAAGATCATGATAATTTATAAAATTTATATTTAGTTCACATATTTTAACCCGAATAAATATCAGAACTCAAAACATCTACACACTAAATTAATATTCTTCCAAAAATATAGAATATTTTTATACAGTTTTAATAATAGATTGGACATTTTTAAAGCTAACGGGCCCTTTGAACTCGGCAAGTTAATCACGGCTGGCCACACCGTGGCAACTAAACTGTTGGCTAATAGGGTTGCCCGCTAAAATTAACGGACCCCATTAATTAAGCCTGGGACCGGTGACGCTAACTATTTGTAGTTTAACAATAAACTGTCGCGTGACGCGCTCGTGTTCAAGCAAAGATCCCTTTGGACTAGATTTTTCTATTACTAATATATACCACGAAAGAGTAAGAAGCCCTCTTGATGTTGTTATAGACCGACAAACTTTTCTGACCCGGTGGCATAGGTGACGTTTAGTACAATAGCTCGTTAGCGGAAGCCTGTTTATGACAGAGTGCTATAAGTGTCTTCGTGTCTTGTCATGGTTTATCTTTTGTCATTTTCAATTTCTACGTAAGTTGTACATATTTTCTGACAGAATTAAGAACGTTAGTGCATATATCAATGGATCAAATATATTTGTCGGAGTTTAGAAAGATTGTTCCAAAAATTTACTAAGTATTTAATCTGTAGTGCCTAATCACCTCTATTTCTAGCTAATTTTTAATAATTTATGTAAAATTAGTTTAATTATCTTGGACTACTGATATTGAAACTGGAGACTTAAATTTTTTACAGTTCTTTTTATTTCCGTTAAAGAAAATCTGGTCTATACATCTGATATGAATTGTATACAACTCTACGATATTCATAAATTTCTTTACTGAAACTGCTACGAGTTCTGTTAAAAGAATTGTAGGATCGTGGGAATATTTTTTACACAGGGTTTATCGTTTAGGGCCGATGATTCTTTGTACAAAGCGCGTTGACCTGCCGCGCCACGCTACTATGTCATCTAGTAAACAAATTGATACTATATAAATTTGTATACATAAGTCTATGAGTTGTTATCAGTCATGTGAAAAGAAACGTATTTTTTACCTCTTGTAAGAAATGTACGAGCGGATTAAATGGTTCTATTTGTGTAAGAAACATTTATATATATTATAATTTAATGTATGCAAGTCTTTTAGTAAGTTTTATAAAACAAATCATTAACCATCATCATCAGCTCACTATTAATCCCCACTGAGGGTCTCGGAACCTACCCTAAGTTAGTCAACAACGTTGGTCCAGTGCAGGTTGACTTCAAGAACATCTTTGAAGTTTTTCGCAGATATGTGCAGGTTGTATCACGATGGTTTCTTTCAGCGTAAGAACGTCAGATAAATGTATAAATGAAATCCGAATATCGAGAAACACATTGGTACATGAAAGAAACAAGGACCTGCAGATTACAAATGATAAACCCCTGAGCCAACGACGTTGCATTGCAAACAAATACTTAGATTAAATTAACTAATGGTTGTGATGAAGGCAATAAAACTCAAATCCCTGAAGATTTTTTTTTCAAAGTTTAATAATACGTAATTTCACAAAAATCAATTTTAGAAAGCTATAATATTTAATTTAAAACCAAATTTTCCCTTAATAAAAAATACCAGAATCACAGTTGATAGTTTGGTTTAGATGTTAGGCAATTATAAAATAAAAAAAAAAGCAAAAAAAATTAAAAATCAAATTAAATTACAAATTATATAATATTAATAGAGTGGTTCTAGAAAAAACAACTGGGTACTATTCTGAAATTCAAATGAATAAATAATTGTATTTATTATGCAATAAAATTTATTAACTATGTATTACAGGCATAGATAAAAAAACTGTGCTCTTCCTTGTGTTAAGTCTTTTGACCCGTGCATTGACATCGTTCGAACAGACTACTGCCTAGTCACGATTTTTCTTGAAAGTAAATACACACTTTTACAATTTGTTATATAGTTTGGTCTTTAAGTAATTTTGGAACACAACTTCTCAATAATTCAATAGTGAGGTATATGGGAAAGCTTGTTTGTGAAAAATTCCAATGAATATACGCAGGAGTTTTAGTTTGGCTCTCTTTTAAAGATGGAAAGCAATCAGATAATTTTGATTTAGTTTATCTTTTTTACTTTAACTGGACAGTCAACGCTGGCGATCTCTTGTGGCGGAGGCCAAAACCCACTTCGGGTCGCTGCGCCAGCGGAGTATGTAAGTTTTTACTTTAAAAAGATTAAAAATGCTGTTCAAGTCACAAAGAATACATAACAAAATACATCGTTGAAGGAAAATATGTAGATTATTGAAAATGCCAATAGGGAATTTACGTTTGACGCGTGTGCCTTAAATATAATGTTTAATCAGAATTATATTTAGAATCATTGCTCATGGATGTCTTATTTATAGAAAACACTAGCTATCTCCCCAGACTACGTCCGCGCGGAATTGTTCAAAAACCTAATTAGCAGCCTATGTTATCTCCCAGACTATGTTCTACATAGTGTTTTTTGTGTTATCCATTAAGACGTTCGGGAGGTACGTTTAAAAAACATCCATCCATCCATATAAACAATTGCATTTACAAGATTCAGTAAGATGTAATCAAATAACAAGTCAAAAGAGACTTGGACCGATGTTTTGCATTAATTTGGAAAACAGTATTTATAATGTTCCAATGATAATTTTAACAGCGTAGACGCCAGCAATAACAACATCTTTTGCACGAATTGGCTCGCTCGCTGTACTACCACTACCATACAGAACACAGGTGTCAAGTGGAAATAATTCCGCGTTTCGTCTAATAAGTATGTTTTCCGAACGCCTAATATTAGTCCTCTTCCCCTTCTCCCTTTTCTTATAAGGAAAGAAATCTTATATGGGAAAGGGAAGTGAATTTAACGAAGCAGGGAACGAATATAAAGAGGAAATATTCTCTTTCAGTGCGTCTCCTTTTCCTCATGTTCATGACCGTTGCTCATAGACATTCGCGCATACGTGATGTTGGTGACAGCTTGCTCGTTTTCCACCTTGTAATGTAGAAAAAATATGTAATAAATTTATGAAATCAAGATTATATTATGCGAATTTTAACAAGGAATAGTCTGTATGTCCTCGTATGTGAGTGTATTTTGTTGTTTGCAGAGTTCCACGATAAACGATAGACATACAGAAAGAGTGCGAAAGTAGACAGGGCCGTTAGTCTATGTTTGCTTAACAAATGTTTATACGAAGTAATAAAAACGCGATAAGGTATGTGCAACGAAGATAGTGTTGGTCGTTTTACTGTTTTAATCGATAAATATCTATTATATTTGTTGATTTTATTATTATACTTAACAATTGAAATGTTTGAATTCCAAATTTTTGGTATCCTTGATAAATTAAGTTATCAGGGAAAGTATTACGTAACTTTATAGGAGATAGGCGGATTACATAATCCGATTATTTATTAAGATATAAAATGTCAAGGTTGTGTTTTCGTTATCGATAAACGGTATGTGGTGTCGCGTCACATCACTAACCTAGGGCAGGGCTAGTTATCAGAGGTGCAGGAGATTGCGAATATGAAAATATCAACGCGCTGATAAGGTGTGCCGAATTAGACTAGATTAAAATTTACAGGATAGACTAGTTTCAGTATTTGCTTTTTGATCTAGGATTACATTGTGACGAACTCTTTGCTATTAATGTATTGTTTACATTTCAAATGTTAAACAAATGAAATGTACGGATTATTATTTCTAGAATTTACTATGAGATCTCTTAAGAACGTCTGTGGCTCAGGAGTTAAGATTTGATTTAAAATTTGTAAGCCCTGGGTTCCAATCCCACCATGTACCAATTTGTTTCAATTTTCAAATTTTATACGTACATTTATCGTACGTTCTTATGGAGGAGGAAAATATCGTTATAGAGCCCGCATATATTTTGACAAAAGCTATGTGTGAAGTATAACGCACTGGGCCAGCGTGATTTACTGAGGGATGTTTAAACCCCTAATTTAAGGTAAGCTCCGAACCCCTCAATGGGGTCGTATAGTGAGCTGATGATGATGATGACGATGATGATGATGATGAATTTACTACGTGGTAATATGTATTTTTTTCTGATAATACATTCAACTTCTTTTAAGTTAAGGTGGATTACCGGATTTCCGTCCCAATTTTTAAAGGATATTAAATGAAACTTTCATTATGTAGATTATCATCATCACCAGTAAAATTTATAATATTCATCACCAATGACGATGATCATTATAAGTCACTTAAGTGGATTTACGTTGCGATAATTCATTTCAAAGACGATCGGATAATTTTTGAATTATTTCAGCGCCTCACCACGATACGTCACGATGTCAAGTAGTGATGGGTCAAAGGTCTTTATATTGTATCCAAGATAGTTCGTTTCGCCTCAAATAAGAGATTTGAATGGCTTTATTAATGTATGCAATTATTTCTGAACGAATTCTTCATGCAAAGGGTAAACAAGCGGGTCGCAGTCGCGTCCGGTGCGCAGCGCATTCCCCTACTCTACACGAGGGCAAAACAGTGAGACAATTCAGTAGGACAGTGTAGTACATTATCCTACTACACAGTGATATTTTGTCCTCGTGTGAAAGTATCATTACGTCTCTTACTGCGTAGTAAGTTGCTAGTGTACGTACGCTCTGTTGTTTACTAAGACAACCGGACGACTCTCTACTATTTAGTTAATATGCGGTTGTGTCGTTTTTTAAATATTTATTGTTTATATGGCATGGTCGCTATTGACAAATTGTTGATTGTCGGATTTACGAATTTGGGGTTCGAATTCAATCGCATATCAAACCTAGATTATGAGAAGGTACCCGAATCTTTGTTAAGTCAATAATGTATCTGATCTCTTTGGCAGACAAGAAGTTTGTTTTCTGCTATATAGATGAGCGAGAATCGCGCGGGAAATGAAGTGTGTGCATAAAGAAATGGAGGAGGGTGCAGATTTTTAACAATGGAATACATATATACGTCAAAGGTTGTTAAATATTATAGTTTTTGTTATATGTAGATAGTTGATAGATGAAACAACGAAATAAAAGTATTTTAGCTGCAGCGCTGCTGTTTTAGATTCATACAATCTTTAACATTAAATGTTTAAGGGCATACCTCAAGTTTTATGTAATTATTTAATTAAAAATGGAACAACTAAATACTTAATGTGTAATAAAATACACAATGGAGTGATTGCATACTATCTTTGATTAGATAGAGCCTTTCGAACGAGAAGACACGTCCGCGACGTTCATTGTGAAGAACAAACTCATTAGCAAGCATTTTCATTGTTACACTTCCAAAAACCATTGCATATGAATTGTATAATTGATACGAAGGTGACATAAGTTGACACTACATCAAGGTATAAATGCAGATCATTGTGGATTCATTGTAATTAGTAATAAAAGTTATTATTGAATGAATGATTGTGATGTGATTGATTGTATATTTTGGTGTTACTGTATCGTGAATATAATGGTTTTGCTAACGCAACGTTCCGCTTAATTTGTTGGTTAACTTTGAACGTACGAGGAAATTATGTTTGCGACCCCGTTCACCTTGGTTGTATTTTGACAATGTTTTAATAGTGTTGAAATCATGGATATATTAATGCGCAATAGTTAATATGTTACAATCTTCGTAATTATATATATTTATATTTTATTAAGCAGCATGGGTAGGCTTCCCTCGAGGTCGATCGACGACTTGGTCAAGATTGCGGGAGTATCCTGGTTGCGTGTGGCACAAGATCGACCACCGAGGCGAGCCTTGGGGGAAGCCTATGCCCAGCAGTGGTCGTCATATGGCTGAGAAGAAGATATTTTTTTAGTTAGATTTGTCGTGGTAGATAAAAAGAGATTTTTTTCTGTACATCCCTTCCTTTATCCATTAAAGATAGGCATGTACATCTGCTATCCCTGGTCAGTTACTATACTATTTTAGTGATCAAGTTAATGTATTAAAAAAAAATTCTCTCACTGATAAATCTTATTAGTCAGTTAACTGGAAATATTTGTCATATGGAGACGACAGTATTTAACAGAAGCCGTGGGTGGTCCGACAAAGTTATACCACATTAGAACAATTACAGTCGAATTCTTATTAAAAATACTTCGTGATTTCGAAACGAGAGAACAATTGACTTCCTTTCTTCGTCATATCTCATAGCCTTTAGTGTCAAATCGCTTAAATATATGCTAGCTTCTGACGCTGACTTCGTCCGCGCGCAATTATAAATAACTTATTAAGTATTATTTATAATTCATAAAAGTTTTGTTTATAAAAGTATTATTTGTAATGTGTTCTTCCAGACTATGCTCTACATCTGTGTCAAATTTGAGCCGATCTAGACCTTCGAACAAACATCCGTCCATTCATGGATCTGAACTTTCGAATTTGTAATATTAGTAAGTAAGAAAGATAGTAAAACGTAAAATAAGTTTATTAAGAATTATTTTTTCAACAATTAATGTAAGCTGGAAGCGGGTAACGAAGTCATGATTTTTTGCAATAGACTGCATTTTTTGCAATATAATTACAATTTGTTTAATTTTTTTTTACGCTATAAAATCCCCGAGCATTATCGGAAGCAACCGAATGCTAATTCCGTAGCGATAATACGTACATTCGTTTATAAAAATAAGAATAAAAGCGAACTAAAATATGATCTACGTAGAAAATATTAAGGAATTGATTTTTTTTTCAAGTTTAGACTATAAAAATACATATTGATTTATACGTCAAAATTTTATCGTCAAATTTATATCTTTCTTTGCTGTCGTCATGTAAATATGAAAGACATTGAAAGTGTGACAGTAAAACATGGGTTTTAATTATATAAATATGATTTAGTTATGCCGTACTCATAGTACCGTAACGGTCACTTAATCAGTAAGTGCAGAATGAGTAAGAGTTTCCCTTAGTGATCAGTAAAGGTCTCTACTTGAGATCTTAAAGTTATTAGAATACCATTTCGCATACGGGAATAGCAGAAGGCCTAGATTCTAAATAACATTATAGTGCACATAGCTTCTATTTTACTAATTATTAACAAAATGTGATAACGGAACGGATAAATTATTGTTTTGCACCTAAATTAACGTTATCGTTTGCCAAATTTTCCTTAAATAATAATAACATATTAGCTTTTATACTTAAGCTTGAATTTTGGTAACTTATAACAGTCGTTTACATCAAGTTGTTTATCGACTTGATTTATTTAAGCGAGTTTCCACGACAAAACCCCCACTACAATATATTGGTATCTTTGGTTTTTTTAAAGATAATTTGTGTGTTTGTTTTGTTGTATTTATTATTTTCATTACTTTAGTGTAATATTTCCATTGGAATATGTTTTATTATAATGATACATAAATAGGGAAATTCTAAGACCTTAAACTATGTATAGCTTGTTATACCATGAGTGAATTCCATAATTTTAAGGATAAAATAATTACTGAGGCGTATGACATTGGCATGCGGTATAATTATTTAAGAAATATGTAAGTGAAAATAATATAGTAGCGATGATTTTAATTAAATGACACCGCTTGACTTAACAGTACCATCGAGAAAAAAAAATAGATTTTAAATTACACTGTTAAAATTAGTAACTGTTTTTTTATTTTTTATTATATACATACATATTATATAATATATTTATTTATCTCACAGTGTTATATGTTTGAGCGAAATAAGTGTATTTTTAACTAAATAAAAAATATCGCAGTAGACAGTGTTGTGCTCAACTGTACTAGCTCTATCACTGGTAGACTAGACGAAACGTCACGCAACAGGATAGTCTGTAAAAAACTCGAATCGCCAAACAGTGTGCTACAAATTATTTTACACGTTTTATATGCAATGTACCGATAATAAATTTAAATAAAAATCATCTATGAATACAAAATACAAGAATCATAATTGAAGAGTTTTAAATAAATATTGTACATATATTTCAGGGCTTAGGGGCTAAGCACTTGACTTGTAATCTGCAGGTCCTGGTTCGAATCCCGCCATATACCAATGTGTTTTTCGATTTACGATTTTCATATGTACATTTACCCGACGTTCTTACGGTGAAGGAAAACATCGTGATGAAACCTGCACAAATCTGCGAAAGAATTTCAAAAGATGTGTGTGAAGTCAACCAACCCGCAATGGGCCAGCGTGGTTGACTAAGGCCTAATCACCCGTAACTTGGGGTAGGCTCCGAGCTCCTTAGTGGGGACGTATAGTGAGCTGATGATGATGATGATTGTATAGTTAATTTTTTTGTTAATTATCTGATGTCTTTTTTCAGATGATATGTTTAGCCACTGGTGAAATGTCTACGTGGATGAAGGTGATTTCTACGACATGGTCGATCACTAAATGCAGTCTCTGGCCACGACTAAACTAGTACTAGATTGGTCTTTATACAAACAAGTGAAGTGTACAAACATACATTCTTCTTACAAGTTTGGATACTTTATATTACTTATATTGGATAGTGGTGAACCTTCGTATAGATTTAGTGAGACTAAGGCTATATATGGTGTTATTAAGTTTTCGTAACTGACGAGCGTAGCGTAGACGTGTAAATGTATCTCATAATTGACAATCGTTTAAATCCAAAGATGAATACATAAATAATCCATATACTTATGATTCGATGTTTATTTCTTTTATATAAATAACTGAAATATATAATATAACAAAAGAATTTTACATTTTCGTGATTCTTTACAATATTATTTAGGCTTTTTTTAATATATGAAATACAGTTACAATTCTTTATGAATAGATTTTTAATGAGACAGAATGACAAAATTTATAAAAGTTGTTTGTCAGTGGAATCCCTCCTTTACATACAATATGTAAGTACAAAAGTCAATAATACAATCATACGAGTTCAAGCTTTCTGCATTTTATTGACATGTTTTTAATTGCCTTTGCTTTCTACGCAACAGACATGGGCCTTGACTCGTACACGTCTTAACAGTTACTTGATACAATCAATATGTACTATTTTTCGGATATTACGATAGGTAAGGATTCGAACTAAAAATTATAACAGTCCGAATAAAAAACTATGATTTAGTATATTCCAGTAGAAACTTATTGAAAAATAGAATCCGAGTTCAATAACATTTCTCAAACTACGGAGTTAGAGTAACAATATAATTATTAAATAAAAGTTAGTAATACAATTAACGACGAACAATTCGTTATCGCAGGAAGCGTCGAGACGCGATCCTATGCAGGAGCTCTAGGTATTGAACTTTGCAAGGACAAGGACAAATCTAGATGTTTGCGTAGTGACTATTTGTGGCGGGAAAATATTGCTGTTTACATACGCAAGTATAATGTAGTGATTCATTGGCTCTTACTTTAATTAGCATTATATTAATTTTATGCTTTTGTTTTATAAATAAAGCAAGCAAAAGGAAATCTTTTCCACTTACATTCTGTAATCTAGGGTAGTTTAAATTATAATGTACTAGCTGTCG
>JAAOEG020000005.1:446064-460358 GCA_011763625.2 Papilio bianor
GCAAACATCCATCCGAAACATTTTTAGTGTTATTATTTTTTGAGAGTTGTATAAAATTATTTTTAAAGCGTATAGTGGACGTATAACAATCTCTACTACATTCCTGCAAAGAGCTACATTAACAGTACGTAAAATTCCAACTCAAAGCGCAAAAACAGCGAACGATTCACGGAGGCGCGTCGCAAAAAGCCCCGATATCCGATAGTACCGACATATGTAGAGACAATTCTATATTGTACTCATTTCAACATAATGCATAAACATATATGTCGGAATGTAGGCGTCACATCAGCCCCCCCTGATTAAAAATCATGACATGCGCAGAGTAATTTAAAAACTAGCGGAGGCTGGGTTAATTTTTAAGTATTGATCAAAAATTGCGTATATGCACACACCGAGGTTGTGTCGGCGGCCCGGTGGGGTAGGGAGCCGGCGGGGGGATGGGTGAGCCCTTCTCTGTGCGTGAATTAGAATTTTTTTGTTGGAAATTTGTCATTAGAAAGTTCTTTTGTTGATACGGGTTGGGTTTTATTTTCTCTTTTTCATTTTTTTTTTGTGTTTTTTGTAGTCGATCGCTTTTGCTTTTTGCATTCGCCGCCATCTCGTTTTACTAAGTTGTATATACATATCGTTTGTTGAGCTTTACTTTTTTAATACTAGATTCGTTTTTAACACACATATTTTCAGAATACAAAGGACTTCGCTTTCTTTATTCAAAAATTTCATAGCAAACTATTATACAATGCTTTAGAAAAAAGATTAAATACAAGAAATGTTCGTGTGATTAGTTTACGATATGTGGGACCTAAACTAATCTTGTCTTTAATAAAATGTTAATAAAGAAAAGAAACTATTTAAAAAAATAAAATAAGGAGCAAATAAATCTGTATTTCGAACGTGGAACAAAGTGAGTAGGTATCTTTTAAACGGTAATAGAATTTGTAGTTGGAATAACAAAAGAATAAGGCAGAGGGCGACACAAATACTTGTATCGTGTTCATTGTATCATTCAGTTTTTTGGCAACCGCTAAACTTAATAAATCTTACTAATATTATAAATGCAATTGTTTGGATGTATGGATGGATGTTTGTTTAAATGTATCTCTAGTTCGAATCAACGTATCTTAATAAAATTTGGCTCAGATATAAAACATCATCTGGAAAAACACATAAATAACTTAATATTTTTTCATTTCGTGTGAAAGCTAGTAGTTTAACGATTTTCACAGGAGTGTTTTAGTTAATGATAGAATATTTAGACTGTTATCATTAAACTGTGTCGTCATTAAAATAACTAATTATTTGTAAGCTATTTCTATGTTAAAATTATGATCTGCTTAATAATTAAGTTAATGTACTAGGTATTTATGTATGCTTAAGTGATTAAATTAGGAGATCCGTAAAATTTAAGTCATTCAATTCATATTTTTTATCGCATTACAAGCATTCGCGAGTGTCACTACGATATGATATAACTATCTATCGCCTGCGACTCCGTCCGCGCGAAATTTAAAAATCTTAATAGGTAGCCTTTAATTCTTTCAAATTATGTTCTATATCTGTGCCAAATTTTAATAAGATATGTTGAACTGGTGCAGAATTATCAAGTAAACGTAAGAAAAAAGAAAATTAATGGATCCCACGGGAACTGTTACTATTTCCAGGATCAAAAATAGCCTATTTGATCTTCCAGGCTATCCTCAACATCTATGTAAATTTTCATCGAAATCCATTTGGCAGTTAAGCTACGGACTCTAGCAAACATACATCCATCCAAACTTTCGCATTTATAACATTATAAAAATTAAGATTATGATTTTAAATATTTACAATTAGAAAATATGAGAGCTAATAAATGTTTTCTTAAGATCGTTGTGCTAAGTAGGTCGTATGTTAAAAAATCAACCCTCCGAAGGGGTGCGGCGGAAGGGGGGGAAGTTAGAGGAAACGGTGACGTTCCCCCTTATTTTCTCATGACATTTGCAGTGCGTGTTTCTTAACGATCTTCTCAAGATGCTGGAGAAGAGAGTTCTCTTTGAATTTTTATTTAATTAGTTTTAATAAATGGACAACGTTACATGACTAGAATACACCTTGTTAATTACTTATTTGTGTTTGAATACTAAATCACAAGTTTAGTAATGTATAATAACTTACAAGAAGCTACTAACGTCACCAATAAAACCTTTATTGGTGAAGCTAATATGTAGTTTTTTTATATATAACAAGTTGGCAAGCGAGCAAGCGGTCACCTGAAATCGCTGAAGTAGCGAACGCTGCCCATAGAAATCCGCAATTATAGATGCGTTGCCTACCTTTTATCGACACAGGAGGAGACGCACTAAAAGAGAATATTTTCTCTTCCTATGCGCCATCTCCTCTGTGAAATCCACTTCCCTTTCCTATCCTTTTCTTATAAGAAACGAATTAGATAGGGAATAGGACTAGTATTAGGGGCCTCCAGAACGCACAATCAACAGACAAAACGCGGAATAGCTTCCAGTTGACGCCTGCCTTCTGTGTGGTCGTAGTATTACACCGGGCGAGCTGGCCATTCGTGCGAAGATGTCAAAGCAGGCTCTACCACTGTTAAAACCTAGTGGCTAGACGTTTGTAAGTCAACTCTGAAACGGCTCAAAAGTTCTGCTAATTTAGACTTGAACCGTTGAAATCCGGCTCCACAATTAAATTAGCAGTTCACAGCTGAACGCAATGTTCTAGAACTATGTGAGTCAAATCGCGAGCTGTCTTGTTGATATGCACTTTAACTCTATGAAGGTACGAATTGAAGTGACTTAGCAGATGTACACGTATATTTTAAGAAGCGCCAATAGTCTAATGGTTAAGGGTTCGGATTTCCGATCACGTGGTCAAGAGTTCGAATCCAACCATTCGACTATAGTCGTAAACATCCTAGCATAAGCCTAGAGCTTATTTGTAATGGTAAAAGAAATATTAAAAAATTAACTAAAATCTGCTAGTAAAAAAAAAGAAATATTTACTTAAATAGATCTTTATAAAATACTAGCTGT
This sequence comes from Papilio bianor, assembly GCA_011763625.2. NCBI lineage: Eukaryota > Metazoa > Arthropoda > Insecta > Lepidoptera > Papilionidae > Papilio > Papilio bianor. The sequence goes on from JAAOEG020000005.1 coordinate 449,097, forward strand.
TGACCGAGACTCCGTCCGCGCGTTCTTTTTCTAAAATGAAAGAACGTTTCTAAAATAAACGTAGCCTAAGTTATTCCTCATTACATCAGCTACCTGCCAATAAAAGCCTCGTCAAAATCGGTCCATCCATTTCAGAGATTAACCGGAACAAACATACAGACAGATAGACAGACAAAAATTGTAAAAAGTGTTAATTTGGTGTATGTACCGTATATATATTCATATTCATGTAGTAAAAAACGGTTATTTCAATATTAGAAATAGACACTCCAATTTCATTATATGTATAGAATAAGTTATTTGGAGACCTTTAATGTTCTTCTTGAAATTCATTTAATAGTGCCATTATTTGAAAAAAGCGTAGTCTACAAAATTACATTGGCTTCTAAACTGCACATATATTTGGTAAATGCGGCTGTTGTGAGGCTTGACCTGATTTAAAGTCCTGTAACAAGATTGCTTCTAATTTGGCAAACGCTTTGGCAAATGTATAATATATATGCGACTGCTGCCAGATAAGTTAAGGCGATATTTTGAGAGGCCGCAGAGGTAGACTATGTTTAATCTTCATTTCAATTAAAATGTTTGTCATTTGTCATTTTCATATTTTCTGTCTTTCGAAAAATATGATAAAAAAGACGGATTTTTGTTTTAAATTTTAAATTTAATTATTAAAATTTACTTCCTTTATCCATTAGCTAAATTTTTAAATAAATTTAAAGCATCATATAAACATGAAATAATAAGATAAAAAAATATGAATCATTAGCCTATTATTGTACGTTTTTGTTTATTTATAAATACTTACAGCAAAATAATATTTTTACCTAACTAGTATAAAATACTATTTCAATTCTCATACTTAATTTAATAAAATTTAAAAATTATTATCAATTTACTTAAATAAGTACCAAAGTTGAATAAAGCCGAAAGACAAATCATTCTATTATATTTGTAATAGATAAGACAGTAGAGAGGCGATGCGAGGCAGTGTGTGGACAGGAAGCTTACAATCGCACTAAGCATCGCGCAGCCGGCATGTGAGGAATAATTTAAAAATACGCAAAATACAGGCACTTCTAACCGTGGGGGCGCGCCGGCCTCACCCCCGCACTTTACGTATTTTTCGGTATGCGTGGCAGGTGGCGCCCCCTCGGGTGGTTCGTTAAAAAGCTCCCGAGTACGTAGTATTATAAAAGTTGCGCCTACCGCGTGTAAGTAGTGGTGGTATGGGCCGGGGGGGCTCGGTGGGGGCGCCACCTAGTTAGACAGTTAAAAGTATGCGGTATTAACGGAACGGAAATGAATATACGAATAGGTAGGTACGAGTTTTCGGGAGGCTGTGATGTGACGCCGCGGGTTAGGTTATGAGACGGCTCCTGCCCGCTTTTATTTTGTTGTTTTATATTTTTTATTTTGTATGTCGCAGCCGTTTTTGTTGTTAGTCCGCCGAAGGTTCCCCTGTTTCTAACTTCGTATTTATGGTGTGATCATTCAATAGCTGTATCGTTTGTGCGACTTTTATCGATTTCTATGAACCGTTGCAAATTGTATGAAATTATGTTGTTCGTTAATTCTTTCGTTGTTTATAGCATTATTTGTAAAATAAAATATTTACATTTCAAATTCAACATGCATAAAAACTTAAATAATACAACAATATTAAGCATCAAAAATAAAAAACTTAATAAATAAATGTATTTTATTTTATAACTTAATTATTTAATTTATAAGTACAGATTGCTAAATATTACCTTTGAAAAATATTTGAATAACGTTCACCAACATCCTTAATTACAAAAATATTTGCGATGTAAGGGATTATATTAAAATATGTCAGATATTATATTTATGAAATTTAAACAAAGCTTTGAACAAAATCTGCGCTACAATACGCTATATGAAAGCAGGCGGACGAGTTGTATTCACTAAATTTAACGTTCTCTTCAGCTATTAATCCTCTAACTGCGGACCGAATGTAAAGCAACGCGCCTGATATTATACAATAGCAAAACTAATAGTAGTGTTGTTTAAGTGCTATCAATTTTTTGATAGGCGCTGTCAATATTTAAATTTATATTTAAATTTTATCTTCGTCATTAAATTGAAATTTCTAGTATTTTATATCAATATTACTTCTAGCATATATTCAACAAGCTCAAATGATCTGTGCATTTATACCTTTTTACTTTAAGACCATAAATTATTTAGCTAAACCATAATCATTTGATGACCAGAAAAAGGTGTAACTTTCATATGAAAAACTGTTCTTTTTACCCCTTTGCTAGTGCAGTACAATAGGCAGCGGGAACGCAGCGGCATGTGGGAAGACATAATGAGTGTAAGGGACGCGCCCGCCGCCACCGGGCCACTGTGTCACTGAAGACAACGAGCGACGCACATTGCTAACTTGCAAGGACGCTTTACTTTTGTTTTATTAGCTTTTCGATGATACATTTTACATCTTTTACTCTATTTTTTCTGAAAGGTAGTTAATTTTTAGTTTTTACAGTTGATGGTTTGAACCGAAGCCCTGATTAATATAGCAAGTATTCGCTGGAGGGCGCCATCTTGGCGACTATACTTGTAAATGGCCCATATTTGATCATAGATAATATCTAAATAAACATGAAAAGATAAAATAATCCTAGTACTATGTTCAAAGTTAAAAGATAGGAACATGCATCGTATTGTCAAAATATTACCAGGACACTGGTGTTCTCACTATTCTTGGCAATAACAATAACCTTACTAAAGTAAAAGATTTACAAATGGCGAGCCGCAGTGAATGCTTTACGAATTGTAAAGCCTTTTGTACATAGAACAGAGCGTGCAATTGTAATGTACTGCTATTTAAGTTTGGAAACAAGACACGAAGACGTAAAAACGTCTCCTCCACTCGTTCCCGAGATTCGAATAATAAATTCGACATCTCCAACGCACAAACATCGTAGTAAAACAATTTATTACAAAATGTAAACAGGAAGAGCCCGTATTTTCATTAAGAATACGAATTCTCGATACCCTCTCGCCACCCCGGCCCCTCAGCGGGACATGGACCGAAAATACCCGGTTATGATTAATTCCAAATGCGGCGCGCATTGATCAAGGAACCGAGGCTTTTTACTTCAAACTACCCATCTCTTGCCACCCCCTCCTTGGCGGGAGCGAGACTAAGCATGCAACGTCGTTCGTCTCACTCTAAAACAAAGATGCTAAAACTTCTTTCGCTAGTATGAAGATTTTAATTTCATATTTTTGACGAAACGGTTCTAATTTTCTCTTCCTGGAGTTTTAATAACTAACTCTATTGCTGTTGCATAGAGCATAAATTTGAACGGAACTAGAGGAGCACTTGCTTCCGTATTCTAATATTGAATTAGTTTTCGAAGTAAAAAGATACAGTCCCAAGACTGTTGCTATATTCGTAACAAATTAGACTCTTGTGCGATGACTTTCAGTTGCAATTTCATTGGCGGCGCGATCGCAAGAAATAATTCTCCAGTTGTACCCCGAAATTAGTCGAATGAGGGGAAAGGGGTTCATACGATGGGTGGTTTTAAAAGAAGAAGGCAAAAAGGTGGGGATAGAAAGATGCGCAAAGACTTAGTTTGCGCGGGAAGAGGGTGGGGAGGCGTTATAAAATATATAATTCTATACTTACAATACTTGTAAATACGCCACGCGGAAGTACTGCGTGTTACAGGATTTGGTACTTTCACTTCAATGATTAGGGAACATTTATTTTAAAAGCAACTTGTAGAAATCACCAAACATTTTTTGTGAAAAATTCATTGAACCAAGCTCAGGCTAACGGGCGGCTGTATTGCTTCAGATGATAATGTTTTTGTTGTATGTAAAATAAGTAACAATACTCTCTACATAGTTTATTTTTAATAACGAAATTAATAAGTAGTGAAAATGTAAAAAGGAGATTGGAGATGTGGCCAAGTTATAAGCACTGTTATTAATTTTAAAAATGACATATATCTTAAGTTAAACAAAAAAAAATCTGCATTTTAAGCTTAAGTTTATTGTACAGTTAAATAAACATTATATCCATTTAATAATATTTAAAAATTAAGGAATACAATTATTTTCTTAAAGGATCAAGAAGATTGGATCACAGTATACCGCTACATTCGCTGATATTTAGTCGCGAAACGGGATGTATTATAAGACGGTAGTTGTTTAAAATAAGAACGGGCGCGGGGCCAGCGGCACAGTTGTTGGAGTAGAGGATGAATATGGTTCGATTCCCGGCGATGTATTAGATATTTTAGTGATGTTATTTTGAATAACAATATAAACATGTATGAAAAAGTTCAAAGCGTATAGAGTGTATAACATTTAAGTGTTTTTAAGATAAAGGCTAAATTATCATAAATACAGATGTTACGATTATTGTTAACGAGAAAAAATAGAAATAAAGTGTATCTGTAAATGAAATTAACTAAAGCTAACGAAGAGTTGTACTTCATTTATAGTCATTCTACAGCATGCTGGAATAATGTAAACTTATAAACATCCTATATAAAACATAAAAATAATGATAAAAAGTGAAGCTACCTATGTTTTATCCACTCATTTCGCGTGGTTCTTAGTAAAAAGTTGTACAGGGGGGTGCACTAGCGCCTACGCCGTAGCCGCTACGAGCGTAGGCCTCGTAGCAGGGCTGTTGCTGTTTCGATAGCCATCATAATATTTAATTGCTGGCGGACATTTTGTTGTTAGTCAAGAACAGTTCTTAACACATTTAGTATGAGTCATTATTTTATAATACGAGATAAAGTAGAGCAATTTACATGTATATTTATACAATGGCATAACTAGTTGCTATTTAATCAAGTAGAAATTGAATAAGTCTATTATGAAGCTTTGATGTTAAGTGTTATTTTTTTAAATTAACATCTCTTCTTCTGACAGAAATAACGTGAAGATTATAAGTGTATAAATTGAATCAAAAGTCAATGTTTCTTTAAATGTGTAGCTTAATGTGTTCTACAATAGAAATATATTAAAGAAAATATTTTAACGACACAAAGAAAACGTCGTCTTGAGATTGAGTATGCAAAGAATTCACCCGGGGCTTTAAGTCGCGAACTACACTTAAGACCCTTACAAGAAACACCCTAAAAAGCGAAAAGTTCATTAGCCCCAGCCCTGCCGCTTACTATCTTGCACGTTCCTAAGACGTCTCCCCGCGGGAGGCTTTAAACACCCCTCAGGGTGGGTAAACGCGGAAATATGAAGGGAGCACTCATTTATCAATACACCGAGACTGTTTCTTTCTCTCTAAGAATTGATTATATTCTACTAAGAATATTGACGGGGGAAACTTATTGTGGGAAGAGGCCAGGGTGGGTAGGGGGTGGCAGGGGGTCGTTATGTTTTGATTAGAGTTTTTGATGTTGCTACGTTGCCCCATATATGCCTCGTATATGTTAATTTTAAATACGACGTAGGGAGGGTATAAGTTAGTTTTTTACGGGTTGCTCGAGTAAGAGCAATCATTTATGGGCTCTTCAATATTTGATTCCATCTTAAATTTTACTTACGAATGAACTAAAGTAACTGAATATCATTACCTAATTTAGAGTATTTTATTATCTAAGAGTCAAACAATCAATCGCCTTAATTTGTATTTAATTCAAATATCTTTTGAGTGAAATACTTTTAAGAAATATTATCGAAATAAAAATTTTGTGTAAAAGTTTAGAAATATACTTAAATGAAAAAATAGTTTCCACAAAGACAATATGAATTCGTATTCGAACTCTTTGGTATTGTTAACATAAATCGATGTAATGGTATCATATATTATGTATGTTAGTACCTTTACACAACTAACTAATTTGTTAAAATTCTCTTTATGTGTTTTGACAATTGCAAAACACCGCACTTAATAACGTAAAGTTGGCTTCCGCAAGGATATATTATCCTGCATGTTCTAGATAAAACATATTTTAGTATAATTTACTAAAATAGATCAATATAAACTACGGGCAAAGAATGGCTTTTTAGCTATGAATTGAATTTCAAGTGCTTGTTTTATTTGACAATAATAAAACAAAAGACATTAGGCGTTATTGGGTCTCTTGTCGAGCAAATTCATTAACATACTAGGCCTACGTTCTGGGGATCATTTCCATCATAAATATCAACGAGTAAATTTAGAACTAAAAGGCGCCCGCCCGGTTTACTGGAAACCAATAAATAAAAACGTAGCACGCAACTTTTGTGTCACGTCGTTAAATGTAAGTTGAGCGAGTGGACAGTTTACTGCCGCGCACTCAAGACTCCGACACACAAACTTGACGAGCGACGTAACTACCGGCAGAAATCACTGACGCTAGATCCTAACCCTCGAATAACGACAGCAGTTAAAACAGATCTGTAAAGGGAGGCGCGGGCGCTAGAAGTTCTCCTTCATAACAACCATCTGCATAGGCGGAACTCCCGGAGTCACGTACCAAAACACATGCAAAGAATTTACACACAGACACAAATAAGCAATAAAGCACACCAGTAATATAAAACTAAGAAACATCAACATCTTACCGCCCCCCTCGAGCCCCCTCCACCCACGCCCCCGGGGGTAATTTCCCCCTGAACTTACTAAAATACTAAAAACGGAGATACGAAGGGGCCACCCACCCCTCGTCGTTTTCTTATGCAAGATGGTTATATTTTAACCTAAATGTTAGAGCTACAGAATCTGCGCCGCGATCTTTTGAACTTTTGATTTTTACTTCCTGAACACATTATTTTGTGTTGACGACGTTAGGAGTATGTTCCACGTATGCGGTACTGATAAATTGTTCCTTATTTAATAAACAACATTATAGTTTTAATTTAGCTTTATTAAAACGTGTGCGAATGTATTTACCAATTTCAGAAATGGATCATCATTATCATTATCATCAATGTATTTCATTATATCGAGGTCATATTACAACATAATAAATAATAAATTAATAATCAAATTATTTAAGTCCAAAAACGTGGCTAAACCACTTAACCATATATTGATTACAGTTTTGCACTATACTATTCTATTGAATGGATATTCCATAACACTTTTTCTGACTTCACAAACATTGGCAATCATTAACAGAACTATTGTTTTGTTACCTTATGTATTCAAAGAAAATTGTAAAAAGAACTATGTGAATTTACTGAATACGATTTTCAGCAAATAAAAAAAAATACAAAACAGATGATAATAATTAGTTATGACGTTGATAGATAACTCATAGTGCCCTCTAGCGGCCAAAAGAAAAACGAATAGCTCCAAGATTTTATTACAAACATATCAACAAACTGTCTAAAGTTTTATGATTGATAAGTTTATAGTTTCCTTAAATGGCGTTGAAAAATCTTATTTATAAAAGAAGATATAAAACAACTTAACAAAACTTCTTACTTTGAACTAAAATTTTAATATCAAATGCATTTAAATATGTTTAGTGTTAGCATTTGTTTTAGTTTATTGGTGTTGATTTTAGTAAGTGTGGAAAAACATGTCACGTATCAAATATGATATTTTGTTATTCTGTAGCAATATATAAGAGACATTAAGGTAATAAAACCTTATACTATTATTATTTTTTCTTATTTTATAAACTAAATCCAGTAGTGTCCTAGTACACGTTCTGTGCAAGTCGACCTACGCAGTCGTTACGCTGGTGAAGATAAATATTTCAAGCTAAGTTTCATGTCTTAAAACTAACATGGTAGGTAGATGAAACTAATCAAATATCAGTAGAGCTATTCTACAGTGAGTTTACACGGGACGTTAGTATTCAATTCCAAACTAAATCTTTTCAATTGCATGTTTCACAAAACATTTATGATGGGAGCAAACGAAAAAAATGTTTGAATAAAAACTTCAAAACAGAAGCGTAATTGGCAAAATAAAATGTTCCACTTGATTCCGGAATCGGCGCGAATTTACAATAAAAAATTAAACAAAAAAAAGTGAACAAATCAATAACTGTGAAAACGTTTCACGGGAAAAAATTCAACGGACTTTTTGTGGATCTTTATTTGCTTTTGCGAGTAAACTAGTGAAAGCGAGTGGATGAAAAAAATACGTCACTGTTTCTATCGTACGGGTTGTGGATAAAAATAGAAAAAAACATCAGGGGTCGGCCGTGGAAAGTGAGAGTCTCTATTTTCAAATTGCCCGCGCCCCGCAATCGCTCGTTTTGATTTTTTATTTTTTGATAGCATTTTTTTTCGAATATTCACACCGCACTAATGTTTATCTGCTACGTTAATAGAGGTTGGATACGATTTTATTTTGTTACTGATTTTTAAAAGTTATTTAAAAAAACACTAACGTAAAAAGCTTTGTGTAAGACTACAATGAGAACAAACTCTATCTAGACCATTTTCTTACTCTTACGGTCTTGTATTTATAATCAGCAATTGGAAAGTAAAGTTAGACGCTTACTTGCACAATTACAATCCACATAATTGCTTACTTTCTTTGCATACGTCATAAGAGAAAAGATTATAAGGTAAAAGTGACTTTATTATTTTGTTTGTATTAATATTGGATTAGTTTAAAATAAGAAATTTAAATTGTTCTCATTATTTTGTTTTTCAATAAAAATAAAGAAATTTTACTAATAACGTAAAAACTATTATAATATACTTAATGTATTCTTGATAAACAACTTCAATATCTTAAATTAACATCTTTACATTAGGCATTTATTCAAAACTAGCTTTTGCAAGCGATTCCGTCTGGAATTAAAGGAAACTTAATTAGAAACCTATGTGTTCTTCCAGACTAATCGTATGTTCTACATCTGTGTCGAATTCCTTCGAGATCCGTGGAGTTCTGGAAATATCTTCTAATAAACATTCATCTAAACATTCGAATTTATAATATTATTTAGAAGCAATAAGTAAACTGAGATAAAAAGGAACATCATTCAACTTCCTATTTTTGGATAAATATAATTTATTAGTGAACTGCAGCGTTGTCTGTTAATTTAACTGACAGTAAATATTCAGGCCCCTAAAATGAATTTAGTCGCATCAATTAAGCGTTTTAATCAATCAGACTGGTAAAAATAAAAGAGAGGGTAGCGCATCAGCGATGCAAATTAGCGCTGGGTATAGAACAAATATATGTAGGAACAAAGTGCGGTCCGGCTCATATAAATATATAATGGTGACTGCATTTAAAATGGCCGAACAAAAAACATCGAGCTCAATGATTGAGCGGTTTACTAGCTAGTTTCGGCGCGCCGTTTCATCCGTTTTTTTTTTTTTTGTTAATCAACGTTTTTAATGATATAAACTGAAAAGAATTAAAACTATCTATATATTTATTTGTAATCCAACCTAATGGAATTGAAAATAACTTGAAAAAACGTACTACTTAGTGTCTAAATACTTGGAACTATTAGGGAATTATAAACCGTTTTTCTGGTGCATAATAATACTCTGGCGTTCAACCATATTCGGGCACGAAAAAGATCAAATATTATAACATATAGAAGTTTACAGCTTGAACAATTTAGTTAAATTTTCGTTTCACCTTGATACTTTATTTATTAATCTCCGTTCGTATTTACAGAACGGACAAACGGAAGTGACGATTGTTTACTATATCGAGGCAATACGAGGCGCGCCATGTACAAAGCATGTACAGATTAAAGCAGTACATAGAAAAAAGTAAATAGTGATAAAAAAGCCACATTTTATTATGAGCAGATCAGATGAGAGAGGAAATTTCGTGATTGTGTGTACGAAGCCCGCCCATTATACAGGATGTTGCACATAATTAACTTTAAATAATTTTAATCAAGTATTTTTTTTTGTTTGCATACCGTTGTAGCTAATAGCTTAGAATAACACGTAAATGTTACTTCCTGTTGTTGATACTATTATACAGCTTGAAAAAATCTTTTGAATAATTATATGTTCGGCTATTTTCTTATAATTAAATTAAATTACTGTTTTTAAATTTGTTAATTGTATAATTCTTTAAATTTAAGTTATTTTTTACATCAAATCCATCTATCTTATAAAGATAAGAAATGATTAATGTTTTGCCGTCGACTTTTTAAAATTTTAATACATTTAATCATCTCTGAAAACCGAACAGCCTTTTGTTCGGTGCATATGTATTAGTGAATCTGTACGCATCAGGTACGCACACACTCGCGAGAGATGTGCGAATACGCGACGTGCGTGTGTGCGTATCGAGGTCACATTGCAGCCGACCAAGTGATGCAACGAGCGAACAGAAAAAAAACAAATTGCCCACCGCGACTTTGGAAAGTGGAGTTTTATTATTTCTTCATTCATTCCTCGGTTAGCGTCGACTAAGTTTCGGCAGATAGCGTAACCTTTAAATAAATAACTACAGGTAATTAACTTAAGGTTAACCATTTCTTTACAATATACATTATTCTATATATGCTACGAAAAGAGAAACGAAGAAATTTAAAGTCCGAAAAAAATTATGACACAACATTTATACAGTAGAAAGAAAGAAAAATAATCATTTGTTCGATGAATACAAGACCGTCGTACCAGGAATCGAAATGATACTTCAAAGCCATTACTTAAAATAGCATCACACGAATTTTTGTTCTACCGACAGTCGAATACCGATCGCCATGTAACATACTTCTAGTTCCTTACACTTTACCGTTAGGCCGTCGACACACCTGTTCATTCTACTATTACAATTTAATATTACTGCCTAAAGCGATGCCTTAGGAAAGTGATGATTTCTAAAAAAAAACACGCTATAAATCAGATATTAGTTTTATAATATTCTAACAGATGGCGATAGACAATAAAATTACAGTTAAATAAAATCTCCTGTTTTTTTGGTATATAGTACGTTATTTACGATATCACATCTAAAAATAAATTGAAATTATTGTGCCAAAGAAGAGTATTAATTTCATAGTAAAGTGTACCACAAAACTCTATTGTGGGATAGCAGAGGGCTATCTACACTTACCCTGTCTTACTCTGATAATTTGATGGAAAATCACTGGTTTTGCAAACATGTTATCTCGCATTTTTATAGATATGTTGGAGTAAATTTTATTGAAAAAGTAGCCAAATACGAATATTCCTAATCCTAATCTTTACATATAATAAGATTGGAGTGTCTGTTTGTTATATTGAAATAACCGAATTTTTAATAAATGGCTGGATCGATTTTGACGGGACTTTTATTGGATGTAATAAGGAGGAACTTTGGCTATGTTTATTTTAGAAAAA
>JAAOEG020000005.1:524883-536704 GCA_011763625.2 Papilio bianor
TTGCTTATAGCAATAAGGCCGCCCTTGCGCAAATTACTATTGTACTAGCTTAGTTTAAGTATAATTATTGTATTTGTAGCGTATTGTATTGTAAATAAATAAAAACAACTTTGTACTCGTAATACTACAATGGGCGTGTGTACTGTATTTTTGGAATTGCTTTTATTTTGTAGATATACCCTGTAGATACACCAAAAAAATGCAACAAAATAAAATACTCGTTATTTCAATAAAAAAACTCGTAAATAAAATCCGATTTTTGAATTCCCTCTAAAACGCTCCCAACTGTTAAATGAAGTCAGGTATTAATGTTGAGAAACAAAGACAAAACTCGCAGCCTGTCAATGTCAACAACTGACTGATCATTAGGTAACCTTGAAAGCTTTTATAAATAAATTAATTGTTTTTTTTTTCAAAATGCTTTAAAAAATTGTAAAAATACTTAGTTATAGTATCTTCCCTCTATAACATACAGGAACTAAATTGTGACGTCACGTCCTGTGATTGGTGTTTGAGGGCGAGTCATTGTGGGTAAAAAATAATCCATCTTTTATAGTTTTTATTAAATTACAGGTAAATATTTAAGGTCTCAAAAGGTTATTACATGCTTTTAAATACTGTCTTTTATTTATTAAACATAACTTTATTACGATCTGTAACATTAGTACACACGCCTATTACTTCTTAAAGATTTTTTCCATTAATAACATAATACGTCATCTCACGGCATTTCCCATTACTATCTGATGTAGCTTTAAGGTTGCAAGGAAAAGGGTGCTTCAATAAATAGTGATTTATTCTCCACCCGTAAGATGGCGCTATGTTAATGTTCTAGTTGCCTTTTTAGTAATCAATAATTATGGCAAAATGTAACTTTATAATTGAACATCTGGATTTATTTATATTTAGAGTTATCGTTAATAAATGCAATGTTAAATAAAATAATTTCTAATATTCCGGATTCATATTTTTAGATAGAAACTTTTGGTACAAATCATGATTATCATCTGCTCACTATACGACCCCACTGAGGGACGCGGAGCCTACCTTATCTTTAGGGCTGACTAAGCCTTAATCAACCACTGCTGCCCCAATGCGGGTTGATTGACTTCACACATATCTTTGAATTTCCCCGCAGATACGTGCAGGTGGCATCACTATGTTTCGAACATGAACGTCGGTAATGAAATTCGAAAATCGCAAAAACACATTGGTACCGAGCTAGTTTTGAACCCAGGACCTGCAGATTACAAGTCAAGAGCCTCTGAGCCACCGACGCTCTTTTCGGCAAATACATGGAACAAAATGGTAATTAAATAAAAACCTTTTTGATCCGCAAATTAATTTATTTATAAAAGTAATACTATAAACAAAACATTGCATAATTTATATTTCTAAATTAAACTAAATCTTTGCAAATATATTACAAACAAATATGATACGTATTATATTACAATATAACTCCAATTATCGTACTTAAAGCAATTAGGATAGAGTTCAAATTTGTTTGGCACGATTTTCGTTAATTTAGGACGGCACTAACTACATAACATAAAATAATAAATAAAAATATACATTTATTACTTAATAATGAAGGAATAAATAATATAAAAAAGTAACGTTATAATTTTTCGTGTTTACAACGTTATATTTACATGGATGATTATTTTGAAAAATGACAACTACAAAAAACTGTTTCTAAGTATACATAAGTAAAAGAAATAACCCTAAGATAAAGGCATTACAATAAATACTGCTTTGTTGACGTTATTCATGTTAAACTGTCTCTTATTATCTACTTATTAAATTTTAAAAGTTTCATTAATTCTTAAATAACTAATGAAATTGGTGTATTTTAAGGCTTGATTGATTGACAATTATGTCTGTCTTCTTCTGTATTTTTATATAAGGTAGCAAACGAGCAAGCGGCTACCTGAATTCGCCGAAATAGTGAAGCAACCGCTGCCCATAGACATTCGCTATTGCTGATGCGTTCCTTTAAAGTACGTAGGAAGAGACGCACAGAAAGAGAACGTTTCCCCTTTTGCGTTCCTTCCTTAATAAAGTTGACTTCCCCATTCCATATAAGAAAATAGTGGGAAGGGAAAGATTTCTAAAATTAGGACACTGGCCAAACATTCATCAGACGTAACACAGAATTGCTTCTATTTTACGTCTGTCTGGTGTGTGATCAATGTGACCAATGCGTGCAACAGATATTATTATTTCTGGTGTCTACCACAGTAAAAAATATTAAATATTTCGTATATTTCACTATAATTTTATTAAATCAAACAAAATTTAACATACAAGCAGGTACATTTTTTATATAGACAATTTTATTCTCCTTGTAATTAATACAGCGAAAAAAATCTTCTGCATTAAAAAAACCTTTCCACTGCATAAAATTAATAAAAATATAATTCACATTTTGATTTATGAACACATAAACACATATATACTTTACGTTTATGGACATTAAAGTTACTTGCGTGACAGTTAAATTGCTTAAATAAACATAAAGATGTGATTGTCACTTGATATATTTTAAAGGAACACTTTGGGTACATTTGACGAGTGAGACTCGTATCGATATGAATAACTAACGATACAGAGGACTAGCCTGACTTGTCATTGGAATTTAACATTACAGTAAAATGTGTTCAATGTGTTAAAAAATTCATATAAATCTGAACTCATAATTCAATTCCAATTCACGATTTGAATCGTGTGTTTTTGTAAGTTTTTGTTACATCATAATTATCTACCAACCAAGCCGTGTGAATCTTAACCCATACAGTATTGTAATTACGCTCTAAAACAAATATCTCTGAACATTATACACATAGTTATTTCTCTACAATATACTTATCTACATATTTGTGCAATCGGTAATTGAAAAATTTTCCGATTCAGCAATTAATAGATACAAACTAAGTCTTGCGAATCTGCTGACAATTGCAGCTTTTATATTGTTCCGCGCCTAAAAGCGTCTGTTAATATGACAGTTTATTCTCTGCTACCACTAACAACCTCTTCAATGAAAATGGCGAAATCAAATAGGCACAAGAATCCACAGCTTATAGCCTGTCCATGTATAGAAGTCATCGGTGCCTTCTTTGTGTCTTTGCAATCATTGTGATCAAACCCTGTCATTGTATTATCAAAATTGTATATCGATTCATCGCCGTTTGTTTTCGTCTAAAACTTTTGGGATTCCTAGCGCTCATTCTAATGATATCATTTCAAAGATTCACAAAATAAATATATCTATTTTGAATAAACAGGGGTCTAATTTAAAATCTTTATTAACCTATAAGTTGACTTAAATTTAGGTTATCATCCTATGACATCGCAAGTCCTTAACCTATTTTAAGATAATGACGTCATAAAATTAAAATATAAACAACGAAAATGCTTATCAGTGTACTTTTGTACATTTTACGATTTTAATGTTTTACGAGTATTTTTTATTTGCTTTAAGAATTAACTTTCTTATGGTTCTCTTATAAAGCCCTTGATGTGCATTTATGAACAGAAAAGATGCCGCTACAAATTTTATGAACGTAATAATAATAACTGATATAATAAAAAAATACGATAGTATTTTCGTACAGAACTTATCTTATATTTGTAGAGAAGTAGAGTGTAGAGAACTATTTATATAATAAAACTTGTAGCGTTCTCTAAACAAATAGCTAAATTATTACCAGATTAGAATTTTAAAATTTAGCAACATTAAACACCAACAAAAAAAACAGTCAATCCAATGGAAAACAATCCTGAAGCTTGTAGCGTACGCCTACCATTCTATAGAGTAATACCTCATTAACTTCGAACTTTACTTTCTGACACAATATTCATTAGAAGACCTTAAATATTAATAAAAATAAAATTCTATCAAAAACTTAATAGTAATATCATAATATATTAATTAAATGAAATCATATTTTAAGTTTACTAATAGATTTAAACCTAAAAATAATAGAAATGCTTTCAATTAAATGCTAGAGGAATCCAGTTTGAAATGCATCAAAGTAAATTCGAATACATTTTATTTACTTAAAATGTTTCGCTCATAACTTTACTTATATTTCTAGTATAACTTAGGCTGCCAACTTTAGCTGGTGCTATCAGACTTGCCGGACTCGCTTTCCTCCGTGATTGTGATCATCGGTGGAGGATTGTCGTAACCGAAACCTTCCGGTGATACTTCATTTTGTAATTTCTCGAACTTTGGAGATCCAGTCAACATCACTTCCTGCACTGAATCATAAACATCTGCTCGAATAGTCGGAAGGGAACCGTTTTTACTCGTACTGACATCTTTCATTGGTAAATCCTCTGTTTTTTTCTCCATTACTCCAGTTGACGATGAAGGCTTGTTATCTAAATGAAAAGGAACATAATCAGCTTTGTTCTTCTTCTCTGAACTTTTACTTTTGTCGCACATTTGTACAGCTACCCCATTTTCCATCTTTCTTTCTTTCAGATCATGTATATGTTGCAGACTGTACTCTCTAGCTTGTACATCAGATAAAAGCGGTCCATCAGTAGAACCCTCGATGCAGTAACCAGGCCCTTGCAAAGCTTCGCTACCAATTATAGAATCCTGCTTAAAAATAGCTGCAGTGACAACTGGCTTATCGGGGTCAGTCGGCGTCTTGCCTATCAGTGGTTCTTGGGAATTATCATGAGTAATACCATCGGTATCATCTTTAGAGATATCATATCCAGTATAAACTGGATATCCAAATGGTCCCTGCTCATATCCCATCTGGCTTCCATAAGAGTAGCTAACATTATGAGATCCTATAGAAGACATACTAAGATCCGAGATGGAAAGCCCAGTACTCGATAACGCCAATGCCTGCCTTTCAAATTTTTCACTACTTCTCTCACTGTCTTCTTCGATAATTCTTCTTTCTAATTCTTCAGGGATGCGATGTATTAGCGCCTGATTGGTGGATATTTGTGGGTCGTGAGGCGGCGAGTTCTGGATCGACTTGCACGGTCGATATGCCGCAGACTGCTGCACTTCCACGACGAAAATGCCATCATTGTCTGGCGAATACTTCATTTTCGTTTCGCGGCCGTTCTTCGTTATGTCCTGTAAAAGTTAAACTTATTTAATGGTACAAATTAACTCGCTTAATCAATCAATTTCTATCATAATGTTATCTTTTAATTCAAGATGTTTTCTTACACCATAACCTTATGGTTATGTAACCATATG
This sequence comes from Papilio bianor, assembly GCA_011763625.2. Lineage (NCBI taxonomy): Eukaryota > Metazoa > Arthropoda > Insecta > Lepidoptera > Papilionidae > Papilio > Papilio bianor. The sequence goes on from JAAOEG020000005.1 coordinate 530,120, forward strand.
TTATCATCAGAAATTAACTGTAGGTTTGCAACAATTTTTTTTTGTTGCAAATCTCAAGTCAATGTTACGAGTAGTGCTGACGAAAAGCTAATGCGCGAATAAGCCACAATACTGTTGAGTAAATTCAGCGTGAAATAAAAATAAATACACATTAAGGTGCAAAACAAAGACACAATCGAGAGAACGAGTTCTCAGGCAAACTAGAATTTGCACAAAGATATCATTGAAGTGTTTCTTAGAATAGGAAATGAGCATTCCATGGGATCATTGACCCGCCGAAACCCGCGCTACAGCAAACTGTGAACAATAAACTACAACTGCTGACAACCAAGCAGGCTTTACGACAGAGCAATGTATGAGAGTAGTCGAAACAAATATTTGCCTGTTTCGTGTATTTGTGAAACGACTGCGATGTAGTAGGCAATTTAATCATTACGCTTATAGACCCCATAATATAGGAAATTCACTATGATTTACAAGTACTACCTTAACCTTAAAATAGGAAAGATTTGGTGGTCAATTGTAATTTTGTTTATTACTCTATGATGTTCTTGAAGTATTTCGCTGTTGCTAGTGCAATACTATGACTTTAAACTATACTGTAATAACGCTACTCCACCATCAGCAAGAGAGATCTGGTCACTATACTTGTACAAGTCTTGTTGTACTTGTATAGATTAATAACGCAACGCGAGCAACAGCAAGAGAGGTCTTGTCACTATACTTGTACAAGTCTAGCATGTTGAGTACAGTATAGTTTAAAGTCAAAAGTATCGCACTAGTACCGGCCGTAGACTACTAATATTAATGTCCCAAGTTTTTAACGTTCAACTAATTAAATATCTGAAGACCAAGTCCCTTACTGCTTAACTAGTTTATAAATTATTTTAATTAAAACTTAAGCGGTCTACTGAGCTAGATAAGTAACTTTAGATCTCATTACGGCGTGTTACTCAGAGTTTCACAGTTCTACTATCTGTATAGTTGAAACGATATAATATTATGAACCTTATTACGTCATAAGAGTTTTAATCATAGCAATTGTACTCAATATTTTTTCCTTGATATAAATCTTACGAGTGGCATACTTAAGATTCTCTGAAATTTTATGTTTTTTTTCATAATCATTTTCCTCAACATTTTATAAATATTATACTGTTTAAACTTTCGTGAGACATTATTATAACAAAATAAAAACGGCTAACTCACGTATGTTTAATCCGGTGTCGGCACCGACTTGTTTCGAAGCCATCGGGGGCTCTTCTTCAGGGTGAGTGGAACTGGTATTATTTCGCGGTCGCGGCCCGTCTCTCACAAATACCGAATTATATATACGTGAGATAGCCGTTTTTTGTTTTGTTATAATATTATAAATATATGTGTTTTTGTTTGCATTTATTACATTATATATTAGCGGTAAAAAAAAATGTTTGATGCGTATTAAATCTGACGCAATATTAAATAATCAGTTTCTTAAAAATTAAATAATTTCAGTGCAAATTCGTTAGATGAAATTTAATTATTTTTAAATTTAATGTCATTTTGTATAATAATTTTTTTTCAATCAATTTTTTTGTGGATGCGTAAATAAAGATGCACTGGGACCCAGTAGTGCGAGTCAAGAAGTCCCTCTAAATCTTCAGTTTATTTATAAATGATTAGCAATAGTCAGAGTAATGTTAGTGTTATACATATCAAAAATATCACTCATTTTTACACTCCTATAACACCTCAACTGATGCTACATGATACCATTTTAGTAATTCGAAAATATCTTTAAAAGACATGCCATTTTAAACAAACCTTAAATGATACGTCAAAAGTTAAAAGTGAACTAAAAATTTGGGTATTAAATAAAATTAAAAATACACTATTTTTATTGCGAAAATGAAAATGATACTTATTTTGCTCTTGTTCGGAATCTCGATTATTAAAGTTATACAACAGTCAAAAAAATTAAAATGTTAACAAGGTAATTGTAAAAAAAATCTTTTTCAAAATACACTGAAAGTGAATTAAATGACCTCCTTTAAGATCTCAGTTGGACCGTTAAAGTGCTCGTCAATGACTCGTTTAATTTTTAATAAATTCATAGGATTGAAAGCAGAAAACATATTATATATTTTCTTTTACAACTTGTTGCAATTATTGGAACAAGTAAATTGTACCACGACATATCAACTCGTGATTATTAATTTGGTAGTAGTCCGTTTTTTAAACTCATATGTTTACATCATTTATCAGATTTAACAAGATCATTATCATAAACAAGACAATAATTGGGTGAGTAAAAATAAAACTTTTTGGAACGGTTAAAAATAGGCGATCCCATACAAGGTCCGGACACATCACATCTTCCTCTTCAATTTTATTATCTTGGCTTACTAATAAGCGGCTAGGAACAAATATAGGAAAAAAACTCAAGATGTAAATACATACATTCCTTTCTTCCGTTTCTACGATAAGGTGGTTGTTCTTAAGTGTCATTGTGAAAATAGAGCCATTTGCGGGTTGCGATTCCCCTCCCTCCAGTCCGTCTACACTAGCGCCATCTTCACTCGTTTTCAGCTGAAAAATATAAATATTGATTTAAATATAACTGAAAATCTGAGTATGAGGATAGATAGTAAACAGAATTAGTAATACAGCATTAAAAACAATTCCGATGAAGCCCTTAATTTACGACTCTGGCACTAAACATGTTCACATTAAATTTTTATCAGCATCTTAAATCTTGTCCGCGTGTAATATTACACTTTTTACAAAGGTTACGTTCTGCAATAAGTTTCCAAAAGATTATATCACTCTATGAATACAAGTTTATTGTTTTTAATTTTCTTTTACATATTGAATTTTAATTCTTGAAGCTTGCACTTCATAAGATTGTTATATCATATAGAAAAATTAAAAGCTGTAGAACGATATTAAGTATGGTAGTCGTCAACATCCTAAACTCTGTTGCACGAATTGGCCGGCTCACCCACTGCAATACTACGACCACGCAGAACACAGGCGTGAAGTGGAAGAATTTCCGCGTTTCGTCTGAACACAGACGTGAAGAGTGCATTCCGGAGGCCTTAGTGTAGTCCAGTTTAACTTCCCACCATTTTCTTATAAGGAAAGGGTGGGAAAGGGAAATGGATTTGGCGGAGGGCGGGACGCAAAGAGAGGGGGAGGAGGGAAATACCCTCTTTTTGGGCGTATCCTTCCCCGTTGATTAAAGGTAGGCAACTTCTGCAGTTGCGGAATCCTGGTGGCCACTTGCTAATTTGACGTAAAACATAGAAAAACAAAAAATATTTTTTAAACTCTTGTAAACTTGCAGACTTCGACAGACATTATCCTTCTTGCAGTCTGGAAAAAATAATAACAGTGTTGCTAAAATCGGGGTAAGATGGGAGACGTAATTCTGCAACGTGTTTACGAAACTTAAAATATCCAGCGCAGTTGATCTCATCTTGTGAGAACGATGTGATAAAACAGTACAAAACCGTCTTTAGAAGCAGTCTAAACAATGTTTTACGTATCCATAAAGATAACTTTCAACGCTCGGGCTTGCTCGTGATGACTAACACATGGCACAAAGGGACATGGGTTCTATTTGCCGCGTCGACTTTCGGAGGTCGCTAATGATTTGCGTATTGACGAATCGTTCACCTCCGCCCACGCACAGGCGCAAGGTAAACGCTGAAGCGATAATTCAATAGTGTAACGCCGCTAGATATAGGTTATATTATTGAACACTACAAATAAACGAAGCTATAGACATTCATAACTATATTTTTAACTAATATACTAATAACTGACCCGGTATTGGACTACTAAGTATTATATATAATATAATTATATGTTCATTTTTTAATGTATCTAAAAGTTAAAGGTATATCCAGAACGACTCAACGGAACCTTAATATTTGGTATAGATAAAGAACATAGTCTGGAAAAACACAGTGATTACTATTTGAGTTTTTCTTTAATTCCGCGCGGACTGAGACGCGGGCGACAGCTAGTTTAGGTGTATGAAACCTTGTGCGCCGAACCCACGAGTGTGAGACAACAAGGGAGATGATGATTGAATTTTTTATTAATACATGTATATCTTAAGACGACAACTTTGTTTTACAATAACAATAAATGTTACTCACTTTCAATTAATTTTCAAACTTCTGTATATCGCTTTAATCTTTCAACTTGGTACAATTGTTTAAACCAGTCATTGCTGGTCCCTAAAGCTATGTCTAATTCATTTTCTTAAAACGAAATGAATATGTAAGAGAGAGGGATGGTAGGTCTTGATTGAACGGTTGTGTTCACATCATAAGAATTCATTGCATTTTTAAACAACTTGTTTTTAATAACTTATTTGCAAATGAATATAACTTTTATATTCATTTACTTAAGGTTTATATTTGATAACACAGTTTTACAGATTTTTAATGCAAGTTAAGTTGCAAAAAGTTCGTAAAAAAACTGCGGTATTTCGATTTTTGATAGCTAACACACCGCGCCCAGGTGTAGACGCCCTGACGGACGAATAATGAGTTATTTTCATACAAAAATTATTAAGAGTTCATCTTTGGATGATAATGCATATTTCGTGAAGAAAATAAAATACTTCACGTAATTAAAACGACTTAAATAATTTAAAAACATGTATTTAACAGTGGTACGCCAGCAAAAACAACATCTTTTGCACGAATTGGCTCGCCAGGTGTAATACCACACAGAAGACAGGCGTGAAGTGGAAGTAATTCCGCGTTTCATCTGATGATTGTAGTGCCGGAGTAATCCTATTTCCTTCCCCACACTTTTCTTATAAGAATAGGATGGAAAGGGAAAGATTATGCGGAGGTGGGGACGCATAGGATAAGGGAATATACTATTTTCGAGCGTCTCCTCCGTCAGTTAAAGCTAGGCAACGCATTAGCAATAGCTGATGTCTATGGACACCGATCACTTCGTTATTTTAGCGAGGTGGTCGCTTGCTGGTTTGCCACCTTATAATATAAAAAAAATTTGAAACCTTATCTTCAAAATTTTGAAAAAATATTGCAATTTATGTTAATTATTTTGCTATAGTTAATAGTGACAACTTTATAGATAAATTGATGTAAAATAGACAAATATATATTAACTTTTGTAAACCATGGTTTTCATCTTTGTTATTTAATAAAACTTATTGTAATACTAGCTGTCGCCCGCGACTCCGTCCGCGCCTTTTTATTTTTAAAATATAAGATTTTTTCTAAAATAAACGTAGCCTAAGCTACTCCTTATTACATCAGCTACCTGCCAATAAAAGTCCCGTCAAAATCGGTCCAGCCAATCCAGAGATTAGCCGGAACAAGCAGACCAACAGGCAGACTGACAAAAATTGTAAAAAATGTTATTTTGGCGTTAGTACTGTATATATTATATATTCGAATACATGAAGAAAAATAAAAATAATATAAAAATATATATAATAATAAATAATATTTCAATATTACAAACAGACACTCTAATTTTATTATATGTATAGATTATATAATATTATAAATAAAACCTTTTAGTAAAAAATGCAGACATTATTTCAAAATTCGTGATACAAGATAAAAGAAACACGAATAACAGTTCATCAATAATGTATCACAGTATAACCAGGTCTCCTAATTAGTGCTTACATGTAACTTATAAGTCACCTTGGAATACCTAGATGGCAGTTATGTCTAAGCGGGGATGGGGTCGTTGGCCGGTCGTCGGCCGCAGATTTCGGCCAAGTTTTTTTGCAGCCGCGCAGCCTCTTGCAATCGAGTTGCACTTTTTAGATGCACCTACTCTTGCTGTACCACTATCTAACAACCGAACAGCTAACTAAATGGAGTAGGCATTACGTGATAATTTAATTTTCACCAAAATCAAAATTATTGGTTTATCTTACGTAGCAGTCACACATACAAATGGAAGACTGCGGCACCATTCACCATTATCGTTAGAGTGGTAGAGCTCGCTTCAACATCTTCGCAAGAATGGGTCGGCTCGCCAGGTGTATCACTACCACACAGAAGACAGGCGTGAAGTTGGAAGTTGGAAGGCGAGCAGTTCCGCTTTTTGTCTGATGAGTGTGCGTTCTGGAGGTCTAACACTACTCCTCTTCATCTTCCTACACCTTTCTTATAAGGGAAGCACGGAAAGAGGAAGTGGACTTTACGGAGGAGAGGACGCATAGGGAGAGGAAATATTCTTTTTCAGTGCTTCTCCTCCTCCGTCGATTAAAGGTAGACAGCGCATCTGCAGTTGCGGATGTCTGTGGGCAGCGGGCACTTCGCTATTTCAGCGATTTTAGGTGGCCGTTTGCTCGTTTGCCACCTTGTAATATAAAAAAAAACCTAAAGCAAAAGAATTGGTCTTATATTAGCTTTGGTAGAAAATAGTCCTGTGTCTATCTCAAAAAATATTTAGCGAGAAAACAAATAAAATTTAGTTGCTATTGCTTTGACGTATTTATATTCAGTAAGGTCCAAGCTAAAACCAATTGTATTTTCGCTATTATAATATGCATGACATCCAATCATTTACATTATGCAAGAAAGAGTCTTAATTTCT
>JAAOEG020000005.1:838891-849481 GCA_011763625.2 Papilio bianor
TCTAACGGATTTGCGCGTACGCACCTTACCTAACATGTTTGGTATACAAAATTCTTTTGAACTAGTGACGTGCTGGTATCGCTGCAATTTGATATCGACAAAATATCACATTAACTTTATATGCATGGGAATTAATTATATTAAAAAGTCACAATTTAATCGTTACTTATTATAGTTTTTCGATATTTTTATTTATTGTCTTAAAAATATTTTACTGTAAATTACTAAATAGCTTAATCACAGTAACATTTAAGGATAAATGCGTGTTATGTTTTATTTCCTTATGACCTTTAAATAATGAAAAAATCTTGAAATATTTAAAATCCTCATTGAGATTGAATATTTATAACTACTGTTAATTTATTTTAATTAAATCAATAAATAAATAAAAATTCTGCATATTTGATAAAAATTAACATTTGTTGATGTTAGATTGATCTTCTCTTGATCTATCAAGTAAATATAAATAATTTATCCTTTATAATTTATTTTTATGCAGTTTTGTTTTAATCAAATAATATCAAATGATAAAAAAGACAAAAAACTATGTATCCTTCTGGCACCGTAACCATTTCCGGGATCAAAGTAGTCTACGTATTATACATCTATCCCAAATTTCATCGAGATCCGCTCAGCCGTTTAGGCTACAAACTCTAACAAACATTCATCCATCCATCCATCTGAACTTTCGCATTTATAGTATTAGTATGGGATTTATTCTGCCTATTTTTATTCTGTTAAGATTGAATTTAGAATATACATAAAGAAATTTATTTGTAAGTTACATTACTGCTATTAAAAATAGCAACATTTTATAGAATTATAATTATCACTACTATATCAGATAGCATTTAACATATTTTAGTAACAATTAATGATTCTATCGATAAATATCAAATGAGTAGTCACAACACTAGTGTACGGTACATCTCTGCAGGAACCGGTCGCGCACCTGCGGCCAGCGACGTGCGCCGTCGATTCCGGACCCTGCTCTCACTTTCATTGCAAACGAGATGTTAAGTGCTTACAAGATACAAAGTTTTAGTAATAAGTCGCCCTCGTTTGTATTGTTAGTACAATGACAGTGCTGCTTAGAAAAATAATGTTTAAGCATAATAATCTTAATTCTTATTTCTTAATTAATATTATAAATGTGAAAGTAAAGATGGAACGGATCCCAATAAAATTTATTATAGATGTGGAGGATAGTCTAAAAAAACACGTAGGCTACTGCTGATCTCGAAAATATTTACGATTCATGTATACATTAATTTTGTTTTTTCATGTTATAATTCTGCAACGATTCAACATATCTTTCTGAAATTTAGCACAGATATAGAACATAGTCTGATAAGGGATAATTAATTTTATTTTAATTCTGCGCGGAAGGAGTCGCGGGCGACAGCTAGTGATTTACTAAATTTAACATGTCAATATATGCCGAGAAACTCAACTTATAGGGCTTTTTTGAAGATTTTTAGACTTATAAAACGCCTAAAACAAAATGTCAAGTTATTTAATTAAAATATTTACAGCTCGCCCTAAGCTATATTTAATTTAATAGCTTAAAGCGTCCGTTATAAAGGTTAAATAGCTATCAAATATGCGCTTAGCACATTGCTGAAGCCAATGTGAGCCCAAGGTCAATTACATCATGTCGCAAAATCACTCGCCTGGTCAGGGCCGCTCATCGTCTATATGTCAACAACGAAACTCTTTGTCATTTCGAGCAGGCGTCTTCGAATCGCTTGAAATAGTTAAATCTAGTCGCGTACGTTTCCGCGATCGTACATGAATTTAGATGAATGACCTCTGATATTATTTTCAAGTGTACGAATTTAACTCAATCCGGATTCAATCGATTACCGTTAAATTTGTGATTTTAGAAAAGATTTTTAGAGTAAGGTTTGTAAGACTAAAAATTATAAGAACTAATCTAGGTCTCATCTCGTAGATTTTTTAAGTTATTACTGAACATTCCTACCGACTTTACAAGAAGTTGGACTTATTAATAACTGAGAGAATGGCACGACAATAAAACGGAAAATATTTCGTAAAGTCATCAAGAGAGCTCAACATATTCCATCCACACCACCTGCATTGCTAGTATTCCCTCAACAGTGCGATTTTCGTGAAATTTCCCGCTGAGCCCAGCCGCGTTGCGGAACTGTCAATCCTTGCCGATATTTCCAAACCAGTACAACTTAAGGTCTTTCAAGAAGAAAGACCATCTCTTTCTCAAAGGACGGCAACGCATCTGTAGTTCCTCTGGTATTGAGGATGACGATAGGCGTCAATGATCTCCTCGGTGATCCCACCTCGTTTGCCTCCTTCTCTTAAAAAAAAGTATTTGAATTGTGCAGCGCTCGGGAGTAAATTGCACTAAAAATTTCATACAAATTTTATTGACAACGTTACGAATACTATACGAAAACAATTTATATAATAACTAGAATGTATCTGTATTTTGCGTAACAAGGATGACAAAATAGTACCCTTTAGTGATTCCTAAAATAAATCAAATCTGGAACAACTCCACTGTGAGAATATAGTACAATACAAACACTCAATTACAAAAGCTATTACTCAATAGATTTTCGCACGCAGCTTATTTCTTAAAAAAAATCACACAATTGAATATATCCCTTATTCTGTAGCGTTAAGGTTTGAATTTAAAACTTTTATAAAGTTTGCTAAATTTTATTACGTGGTTATGGACAGTGATGGTGGAAGCGTTATAATCTGGAATTAACTATTGCAAGCGGAGCAGATTCGACGAAATCAATTATCTTAAACAAATAATTTACAGATTTGTTTTACGACATTCATTTAGTTTATTAATTTATGTTTAATACAAATAAAAATGTATTACACAATAATTGTAGTCAAAAAACTAAAATTTACTCAAATATAGCGATCATCTACAATACACATTTACCAAATGTACCCATTAAATGATAAAATGTATTAAAATCGACGCCGATCGGAAAATTATGCCAAAACCTTAAGGTTTATACATAACCATAACACCTTGTGGTTAACACATGAGTGGGATAAAGGGATTGTTGATGCATTAACAAATAATTTCGTCTCTAATTTTAAAAATATTAATGGTTTTATCTATATATTACTATTTATTGTAATCATTCCAGATATGTTTGTCGAAGCTTGTGTAAGAATATGGTTCAAAATAACATTTGAATGACCCGTACATCGGTTGTCCGCACTCGTAACCAATAAAGTATTGGTGCTTCAAAAAAAAACACGCAATTGCAATATGAAACTAGTTAAACTTGTAAATCATAATTTAATTAGTAACTGCATACGATAACGTATTCAAAACTGACAGCAACAAAAACGGTATATCTACTGCTCGAAAGTTTCACACCGGTCGAGCGATTTGAGTAATTACTTCTAAGTTACTAGCACTGGTGTGGCCGGTGCTGAGCGGTGGCATTTCCTGCACTTACCACTCGCTGCGACACTAGCCAGGAAACGGAAAGTAAACTCCTTGAAAGTGCACGCGACGCTTTTTTATAACATATATTAATATAACGTTTGGAGGTTCTGTTTTACGGAACAGAATATATCATTATTTAATAATAAATAGGTATTTATTTTTTATAAGGTAATAAATCCTTCGTAACATCAGGAATATACAATAATAAAAGCTCTAAGACAACCTACATGTCACCAGTTTTGTACCAAGTCTATACGAATCTAGGGATCTAGAAATCCTCGTGGTATTGAAACATGATGGTGTGATGAAAACGATGCTTACCTGAAACAAAATAATTTATTGTTAGATGCATAAAAAATCTGTATTTTTATACTAGTATTATAAAGAGGAAAGATTTGTTTGTTTGTGTTGAATAAACTCTGAAACTACATACCCGATTTGAAAAATTCATTCACTGTTGCGAAGCTAGACTTTCCCCAGATGCTATAGGCTATATTTTTTATTTTATTTTATTTCTGCGCGGACGAAGTCGAAAGAATGTTAGTATTAAATGAGTTGAGTGAAAACGTAGTGCGGCCTCACCGCGCCCTGTTACATCAACTCGTCACTTTCTATGCCACATCATGTGCTTACTCCTGCACTGAACGTTTCCATTAGCGAAATACTTTTACAAAGACATCTTGTCTTCCCCTTCTTTAAAAAACATAGAGAAATAATGTTCGAATGTCAAGCTAAAATCATAAACAAATTATCTCACAACGTTAATCAAATAAAAATTATATTTTTGTGACCGCCCGAGCCCGCGACTCTGTCCGCGCGGAATTTAAACAAAACTTAGTATGTGTTCTTCCAGACTATATTCTATATCTATGCAAAATTCAAAAAATATATGTATATATTGAACCGGTGCCGAATTATCGAGTAAATAAGAAAAAACTATGCATCCCCCGGGAACCGTAACTATTTTCGGGATTAAAAGTAGCGTATGTGTTCTTCCAGACTATCTTCTATATCTATTCCAAATTTTCAGTTCAGCCGTTTAGGCTAAGAACTCTAACAAACATCCACCCATCCATATAAACTTTCGCATTTATAATATTATATTAGGATTAGGATTTGTTTGTACCTTCGTTAAGACTTATGACATTTAAGTACAGTATCCATTGCATTAAAAAGTTTTGTTACTAAGAACTAAGAAGTATTTTAAAAAAAATCATGACCAAAAAGTAATTAAATGCAGTCACAAGGAAACACCTAATTTTAATTTTAAAAGTCAATATACTTATTGTTATCGTAGAGCATCGGGTGCTCAAGAGTTAAGCACTTGACTTGTAATCTGGAGGTCCTGAGTTCAAATCCCGCCATGTACTAATGTAATTTCAGATGAATTTGCATTTATTCGACATATTTGCAATGAAGAAAAACATTGTATAATAATAAACAGAACTACGAAGAAATTCAAAGATATGTTTCACTCAATCCGCACCCCTAAGTTAAAGTAAGATTCCCCTCAGTGGTGACTTACAGTGGTGATAATGGTTGTTACCATAAAACAATTAAATAAAGTGTTCTAAACATAACTAGGTTACAAGTCTAAAAAGGTTTAGGTTCCCCTTAGGGTCTCTAAACCCATTAAGGTCACAAGTAACATAATGCATACAAAATAATTTACCGCTAGTTCAGTAGCCCCGATTGACGTACATGGGAACATTCTTATTACGATTTAGGTGACATAATTGCAGTATTCTACGTACCAATTATAGCCCTTATTTCAACGGAATAGAGTTCAAAATCACGTAATCAATGTATTTTATTGCAAAATTGTTTTATTTACTGGTCATTTGAGCGTTCTATTATATTAGGTAAAAATAACAGTTCAGAATTAAATAAGAAGATACAAATTAAGAGACGTTAAAATTACCAAATTTTCTTACATTTCTCAAAAAAGTATAAAATTTTAAGATCTTTCTTCGGTGATTAAAAACAAAAATAAAATTGACCTTTCTCTCTCGCATCAAGGGCCACAGTAATAAGATTGACTAAGCGTTAAATAGGGAATTTGTTAGAAATTTATTAACTTAGTTACGGTGTTACTTTCTACTTTAAAAACAGACCACAATATTGTATACATTGCATACATATACATTTATAAAAATCCCCAAATCTATATCTATACATATAATAAAATTGGAGTGTTTGTAATATTGAAATAAACGTTTTTTTACTACATGTATATGAATATACGTATATGTATATACGGTACATACACCAAAATAACACTTTTTACAATTTTTGTTTGTCTGTCTGTTTGTTCTGGCTAATTTCTCTCTCTCTCTCTCTAATGGCTGGACCAATTTTGACGGGACTTTTATTGGCAGGTAGCTGATGTAATAAGGAGTAACTGAGGCTTATTTATTTTAGAAAAGTTCTTTAATTTTAGAAAAAGAACGCGCGGACGGAGTCGCCGGCGACAGTTAGTACATATATAATGCTAGCACTCGGATATAGTGTAGCTTCTGAATAGTGAAAGATTTTTTCAAATTGTTTCAGTTATTTCGGAGCCTAATCAATGCAAAGATACAACAAATCTTTCCTCTTTGTTACATTAGCTTAGAAAATAAATTTAGTATTCCAAAAACTTAAAGTATGATGACGTAAAGTTTAAGTATTTATATATATATGTCTATGTATTTGTATATGTGTAATAATATTTCTTTGTATGTCCATCAGTAAAACTGTGCATGTAAAAGCAATAAATCTTATACCTTCACATTTTTACACATTTATTTTTTACTCGCCTGTTAGTATACGTGGTTCCTTCAAAAGGCATTGCCCTTTGGCACAATACGCTTTGTGAAAAACATCTTGGCGATGAGTCAAATATTCTGAACGAAGATATTTTCGGCTTTCGTATTAGATCACGAATTCTCTTTGTTTATGCTAATACGCTTTCTCGCATCACAAGTTACATAGTATGGTTCATTTCAAATATCTTGGCGCATTGCGCAGTGCCCCACCTCCTACTACGCCCGGCTATATCTAAAGCAGTGCTCTACGCAGCGACGTCCGTGAAGTTCAGAACTGCTGTTACTTTAAACAAAATACATAGTTACTTAACATAGCTGCATAGCTTAATGTACGACTTAAAATCAATTGGATTTTTTTTAATCCTTCCCAAATCAGCTGTTTTACTATTTATTAAAAACCCTTTTTTGGTATCCGGGGATAAATCTTAGAAAAATACCCTGCCTTCTGGGGGGTAAATAGTGTTGTGTGTGGTATGACCACTAAAACCTCCTCGGAAGCCAACCTCGAGCGCAATTAGGTGAGCTTCTAGGATCTCCGAGGAACGCACCGGAAGCTTTAGCGGAAGCGGAAGCGCTTTAATCCATTGGATAGGCCTCTGGCTGCATTCTAAACCCTTAGCAATCGTTTAAAAAAAGAATACAATAATTTTATGGTAATCCTTCGTTTAATATCAGGAAAAAGGAAATTATCACCTAGCAGTTGAAAAAGATTTTGGAAGCAAGATAATACGTAATTTATACATGTTTTCAATATTTAATCATCTAACCAGCGCGTTTCCGAGGACCTGCAACTCGGTAAGCAATTACACGGAAGGAAACATATATTGATACGAGATTTCACTTCTAAGATCTTAAATTAATTCGACCTTACCACATTGTTAACGCATTTTAAACTCTTTAGATAATCGTACATTAAATCCGTTGTTATCCGTGTACAATTTAAATTTCAAAGGTTTATATCCCAAAGTCATCAAGTCCGTTTTCTGTTACTGCGTACCTTATTACCCCTTATAAATTGCTCAATCAGCAGTTTATCTTTCAACCTTTATATTGTTTTATTCCTTTATATTCTCTTTGTTATATTGTAGATTAATATGTACAGTCACATTCGTTCGCGGTATTTCAGTTACAGAAAAATTAGGGTACTATCATTAACCTACTCGTTGTATCTAGAAAACATAGTGTCGGAACGGTATGTACTTCTTAATATGTCTATATCAGCCATCGTATATGGTAGGTACTATGGTATAATATAGTCTAAACTACTGTTTTTCTTACTTACTATACTTTTGTATGAGATTCGGGCCTGACGAATACTGTTGGTGTTCAGTAAGTTAACATATATCGATATATTCGGTGTAATTTCTAGATTATAATGGTAATGTTATTTTAAGGTTTCTGACGCTCGAACACATTGAAAATAGATTAAAAATCGAATGTCAAACAACGTATATATCACGCATCTGACAGATGTAGTGATGTTTTGGTTTGTCAAATCTAACCTAAGAACCGTTCATTATATAACGTTAGCATATATGTATGTATGTATATATGTATGTGTATGTATATATATATGATATTAGTCATAGCTGCACATATGGGACTGCAAGATGACAAAAAATTACATCCTTTACTTCAAACTTATTTTGATTGCCTTCAGTTATCAAAGACGGAGTTTCAGTGACAATATTAAACTTTGAATGTTTCTTAAAAATATATTTGAATCTGGCCATTATAATAACGTGGCCAATATAATAACAATAGAGATATCCTTCATCAAACATACAAGACTCTTAGTCAATTTTTAATTTTAGAAGCGGTAAACTGGTAATCATCAATGGATGTGACTGTACTTACACGTATGAAGCGTGAAGCGTTGCATCCGTGCTAAGTATTGTAGCAAAGTAAATTTCACTATAACTTAGCACTGATATGTTAACTTGCTAACGATGCCATTGCTTTTGTAACCGCCCTTAATGTTTCTATTGCGTGAATCTAATGTCTATAATATGCTTATTAATCTCATGGGAAAGTCATGGACCTACCACCTAAACCTTATTAAAGTACGAAGAGGCTGAAAACCAGCGTGGAGTACAGTCACAGGAGGCAGCATCAGCTGAGCTTCTTCCTAGTAGCTAGAACTTGTGTCTTTATTGCCTTTAAGTTGATATCTTTTGTAAATGTAATTTTTGTATTTGGTTAATAAATGGTATTTTACTCTAGTTTTTATTTTTTCAATGGCTACAGTTAAAGACAGTATGTAAGTATGTATTTTTTTCGGTTTGATATAATAAAATAATAATTTACTGACATTTATTTATTATTATATTTTATTTATATTCATATTTTATATGACATTACTTGTAATTAAGTGTAGCCCTAAAATATGCCGTAAAATCTGGTTTTCGTTTATTTGTTTACAGTTTAAATTCGGTATAAGAACAGTCCCGACTCATCATTTATTGAATTTTATTTTACTTTGTTAAAATGATACAGATTAAAAACTTTCCTTTGCATGTATAGAATATGTACCAGGGTAACAGAAATAATAGGAAGCTAATTCAACTCTATCTCCTAAACCTTACCGTCAGTTTAGTTGTTATTACGAAACCGTGTTCCCTTATTACGATTCATTGGTCCGCAGCGGCCGCGGCAGTGCGTCTGACCGGCGACTGTGTCGCAACACATCGGCGTCGAGTGTGCCACACGCTTTCACACATCCATTGGACATTATATCAGTCAGTTTTTTTTTTTATAATAACTAATATCTCTGTTAAAACATGACTTTTAAATTTGAAATACATTGTGTCAAAATTTTAACATAACATGTCTCTCTTTTGCCGCAATTAATGTTTTGGGATATTATTTATGTTACGAAGTAAATTATAATTCTAATAAGAGACATTGGAAGCCACTCATAATTAAATACCTGCTAAGGGTAAGGCTAGACTTAGGGTCTGTTTGAAAACATCATGACGTTGGCAGTAAGTGTGTTAAAATAATTTTCTTTGAAACATTTTTTCTACAATTTTTCTGCTTCAAAATCCACTGACTTCACATTTTCTCAAATTCTTATAAGTCTTTTTGTTACCGACTTATCTACATTATGAAATCAACGTCGTAAAACCAATATTGTACCGGAAGTTGACAGTCACGGGTCATTAATTCATGCTCGACATCAAAAGTAAGGCGCTGATTTGAAACGCAGATCGCTTTGGAATGTAATAAAATTGAATGAGCGGCGGATTTTGAAATAAAACGACAGTCTAGTTAATTAAGCAAGCGACAGACCAAAACGATCGCAAACGTTCGCTAGAATGAGTCCGAACAGTTTCAAATTAAAGCGTATAACAACTTAAATAAGGAGTTTTACGAATTTTTACAATAATAGAAGTCAGCATTAACATCAGTTGCACGAATGCGCTTGCTGACTCGGTGCAATACCACACGAAGACACACGTGACGCCTCTTCTGATGAGTGAGCATGCTGAAAGCCTAATTTTTGTCTCCGTTCCCTCCTGACGGGGAAGTTTTGAGTAGAGGCTCATAGGAAAGGGAAATATATATCCTCTTTCTCCCTCCTCCATCGTTTAAAGGTAGGTAACGTCTCTGCAATACATGTCTAAGGTCGGCAGTCACTTCGCTATATCGGCGAATTCAGGTGACCATTTGCTTGTTTGCCACCGTATGATATAAAACAAGTATGTTACTTTGATTTATCAATTTCTAGTACAATACAACTGTATACGTCTTGAGGTGTTTTACATTCAAATTGAAGAACTTATATAAAACATAGAAAATGGCAAAATAACAAGCAAACATATTGATGTAACTGTGTGTCTTCGTCGCCCACGATCCTTGAGAAAGTTACGTTGAAGATTCTTTGTCAACGTTTTTCTCCAAACAGAGTGTATCAATCTTGCCAACGGACGCTATAAAGACAAAATGTTCTTGATATTTCAATTTAAAATTTCGTCGTCCGTGATTCATACGTACCATGAGTTAGGATTGACTACGCCTTACTTTAAAAATATGACTGTGGCAAATTAACGACGTTCATATTTGTTAAAAAAATAACTTTTGTAATTTAGAATAAAAAATCTTAGTAAACTGATTATTAATTTCTGCAAAATGTATATTATAAAATTTTCAATCATATGTAACCATAGACAAAATTACATTTAGCTACAATTTGCTTTTTGTTATTTCATGTCAGGTGCGTTTCTGTTATACCACGTTTTACAGAGACTTGACTATATTTATTTTCGACGAAACCGCAGCAAATATACTCCGTCCATCTCTTGGTTCTACGTTAAGTCCTGC
>JAAOEG020000005.1:967884-985728 GCA_011763625.2 Papilio bianor
ATATATATATAGTATTCGTAAACATGTAGTAAAAACGGTTATTTTAATGTTACAAACAGACACTCCAATTTTATTATATGTATAGATCACAGATTCCTTCTTCTAAAATCTTTGCCGTCTTCTCAGGACCTTCTATCAAACAAAATATTCAGATTCCTCAGACTATTAATGGTATAAATTATAACGATAATATTTTTTTTACGATAAAGTGATGATTAAGTCTTATAAATATTTTTATCAAGCTAATTACGATTAAGCAAGCCGGAAATAGCGATTAAAAAAATGTTGCCACTAAAAATGTTTTTTAGCACAAGGTGCCGAAATCCGAATAACAATAAATAGCCGAAATTCGCCAAAATAACGAAGCCAGCACTGTCCATAGACATCAGCGTTCGCAGATGAGCTCCCTTCCTTTAATCAACAGAGGAGGGGACGTATTGAAAGAAAATTATTCCTAAATCCCTCAGCTAATCCTCTTTCCCTTTCTATCCTTTGCTGTTAAAAAGGGGAAATGGGTTAAAATCAGGCCTCCAGCACAGATCTATAGATGCGTTCCCCTAAATATTCTTTATATATTAGTATAAACATCTTAACTGGTCGTCAGTTTCAGGCCATGGGACGAGACGTACCGTGGCCAGTCTGGCTGGGACGCTGGCGGTCGTGGGTACTATTTCGCATCAGGACGTCCTGACACCGCACAATCCCAGTACTGGGGTCGGCCGGAATACTCCAGGTCTGATAAGAACATCTTAAAAAATCAGAAAAAAAATATAAACTTGAATACATTAATTACTATACGTAAGTGTACCTAGTAATTTGTTAATTAATAGGACCAAATTAAAACGGTTTCAGACCACAAACCAGTTCCACCGGTTGGCAGGGTGCAGGGTATTCTAGCTACAGAGACCCCGCACTGGACTACCGCGGCTCCTTCGGCTACGGTCAAACTGGCGGGTACCGACAAGATGTCAGTTCCTATGGACAATCCAGTGGTTGGCACAGCGTTGGAGAAAGGAGGCCTTATAGAGATCAAAGGTAACAAACGAAATAATCTTTCCAAAGAAATATACTCTGTCTGGTAACCTTTGAAATTTTCTCATCATACCAAAGGTATTTGCAAATAAACGTTCAAGGTTGCCGCGCATTAGTCCAACTTCTCATGGTGGTGTGGTGCGAGTGTGAGTAGGTGGAGTGAACGAATGCGCGTTTACCTTAATACTAGATTCATTATTAGGTAGGTAGAATTAGGTAAAAAATATCTACAATCAAAACATTTTTCACTAAGGCCTGAGGCCTAATTATAATCCTCTTTCTTATAAGAAAGGTATGGTAAAGGAAAGTGGTTTTGATGGAGGAAGGGACACAAAGACAGGGGGATATTCTCTTTTTGTGTGTATCCTTCTCTGTCAGTCAAAGGTAGGCAACGCATCTACAATAGCGGATGTCTATGGGCAGCGGTCGCTTCGCTATTTTAGCGTATTCAGATGGCCGCTTGCTCGTTTGCCATTTTATAATATAAAAAGACAGAAGATAGAATTAGTAAGTAATATTAAAAATATGACGTCTTTATTTCAGTGGCGTCAGTCAACTAGACAGCAACACTGATAGCAGATACGGTCAAACAGTCTACGGACAACAAAACGGTTTCCAGCCGAACAGCTACGGTGTGAGCAGCACAACGCTAGCCACGAGCTACTTGTATGAGCGAGAAGGCGATAACATAGTGACGGCTAAACCAGATGACACCACGAAGCCGCCATCTTAGATTTTAAATAGATTGAATCAAATTGTATGTAATTAATAAATAAAGTTTACTAATTTCGTAACACATAAATTAAGTTATCGTTTAAATTTTATTTGTAATATCAATCGGCGCGGGGTGCCCAGGTTTCTAGTCTTGGGTGGTCCCCATGTACGTAATATTTTCGTGGCGCCAAATTAATTTTGTAACCCGGTCGCCAAATATGGTTAAAATGGCCCGGCTTGTATTCATAGTTTACATAATTTAAATAATAAAATGAATATAATATATTTGTGTATTATTCATAGATGTAACACTTTTTTTAATACGTCTATGTTTTATTTAATTACGATTAGACGACGTATACGACTTTTACCATACATAACAATAATATAAAAAGCTATTATTAAAAAAAACAAAGGTTCACTGATAAAATGTAAATAATATACACTCTATCAAAAGATATAAAAATTAGACTGCACTTTTAATTTCAAGAATTTTATAGCACCATCTATTTATGAAATTTTGAAGTACGGAGCCATTTAGTTTATAATGTAACCAACAGATGGCATATAAGAACTTTTCTATAATACTAAAACGCTGAATGAATAATCTTTCAAGCATAGCCGAAAAATTTGAAAGAAAATATTTAGAAGTCAAATACAGGCTATTCAATATCAAAACTTTAAATTTTAACCTATCCACTTCAATAATTGTAATATAAACTAACACACTCCAATCCCAGTCTACCCAATGTTAACAATGTACATTTTGGGCGTCTGACTTGTCACTGTTTGCCTTGAAGAGGCATTTACAGCTTCGCCGGGCTTGAGGTGGCCGAGCGCAGATGGCGCTTAGCCTAAACCTCGTTTTAAGAATAATTAAGCTTGAGGGCTCAGGGGCCTTGGTTCTCTGCATTACTTCGTTATTTCCAGAATTTACAAAATGTGTTTTTTTCTTTTTTTCCCTGAAAAACTGATGTATATGTCTTTGTAATTATATTTCAGGCACTATTAAATGACGGCTAGATCTAAGAATTAACCTAGTATTTTTCAATTTAAATAAAAGTGTACCGCAGCTATCAAATGTAATGTCGGCCAATTATATCAAAGACAAGGGCTCGTAACTAATCGAACAATTAACGATGTGATAAAAACGATTACATGATTATTTTCTGATAGCCAGCATTCATGTCCACTTGCTATCAAGTCCTTGTATGTTTTACAGCTTTATAATTATTTAAAAAAAAATTATAACTGTCTAGTTATTTTATTGTGTTGTGCTAAAAATGACGGAACAAGATTCTGTGCAAGTGCGAGAAGATTCATCGCAAAATGAAGTCAGTGTTGCCAACGGCGATGGCTCCCTTGCAGTTCCGGCTAAGACGTAAGTTATTTTTTTATATTTTTTTTATTTAGTTGTTAGAGATTTCTTTTAATTTTGCGAGAATATAAAGACTTAATTTAAATTACTTTGCATGAATTTTGTTATGTTATTTTCAACTAATTTTATTTAA
Organism: Papilio bianor; assembly: GCA_011763625.2. Taxonomy (NCBI): domain Eukaryota; kingdom Metazoa; phylum Arthropoda; class Insecta; order Lepidoptera; family Papilionidae; genus Papilio; species Papilio bianor. The sequence continues at coordinate 971,142 of JAAOEG020000005.1, forward strand.
GAAGCTTTTTGTTGGTTTAAGTCTGTTTTTCTAAACATGTATAATTTTTGATACGGAGAATTGTGTTCCCATAATGAATAGGACTTATTTTTTACCGACTTTGACGTACCGAGTTTAAGAACATGATACATGACACCTTAATGTAATTTTTTACGAATATTATAATTGCGAAATTTTCGATAAATATAGCCGGGAGCCGTAATAAAGGGTCGGTTAAGAAAGTTTGATATCTCGGAAGATAATTATATATCCTTATAATAAAATAAATTATTTTTTTAAATTAACTATCAAACATTATTTCAGTTAGATAGCGGAATATTTTCCGAGTTCTTCAAACTGTCTTAACCCTTTATTTCTCCTCACCAGTGTAGATGGATGTTTGTTAGAAGTTGTCTCAAGAATGGTTGAATGGACCTCGTTGAAATTTGGCTCAGATTTAGAACACAGTCTGTAAAAACAAATAGGTTACTTAGTTTTGTTTTTAAAACTACCATAATCAATAAATATCATAGTAGATTATAAATATTAAATATTGATTAATACTTTAGCCGAATTATACAAGAGACACATATTTTATCATGTAGTCATAAACTGTGGAATGATATCACGTACCGTTTACGTAAACTTATCGAGTATTTATTTTAAGTGCTGTTATGATACCAAAGATAAGCAAATTGTAACAAACTTAAAGATATCACACAGCTTATTCTGAAAAATGGACAATTCTAATGAGAATTAAAAATAATGCATATGAACCTTTTTTTGTAATCGGTGGGAGGTGGGGGGGGGGGGGATCTGCAAAAGATACCCTCCATTCTAGAGGAAATACAGTATGTCAAATTTGACTTTAAAAAATCCCCTCGATGACAACCTTCGAGTGTCATTACACAGGGCATCTGTACGGCACATTAACTAACGTATGCCTTAAGTTGCTTTGAGAAAAGATATGGTCTACTTTGGACATCGTGGTTCTGCGTCTCCATGTATTTTACAAAGTTACAGAAGCTTTATCTTAGAATGCGATGCTATAGAATTCCAAAGTTAACAAGTAAACGTCTCTACGTTCTGTAATACGAAGCTGGTTCTTATGGAAGTTCCATTTTACTCATCGTCAGCTCACTATAGATCCCAACTGAGCGGCTCGGAGCCTACCCTAAGTTGGGGGTGTTCTTCACAGGCATGTGCAGGTTGCATCACGATGTTTTCCTTAACCGTAAGAACATCTGCTAAATGTATATGATTTTCGAAAATCACATTGCTACATGGTGGGATTCGAACCTAGAACCTGCAGATTAGAAGTAGTTAACCCCTTAGCCATCGGCACTTTTTCTGTTTTACTATTTAAAGGTAAATATTACGAGTACATTTCTTATCACATATAAGTATGTGGCTATTATCGTTCACTAATCGTATAATATACTTGAATCATATTTTATACTACCTTTTGTCCTCGTCTTCGCTTGCAAGGATTATTTTTTCTAGCAAAATAGCCTTTGCTTCTCAGTGATATTGTACCTATTTTATAGGAAAAGAATTATTTAAAATAGTCTAGTAGTTTATTAGTTTATTTGTTCCATACAAAAATACAAATCTTTGCTCGTTATAATATTAATATTGATTATAAAGATTTACTAATCTTTAAAGAATTAAATTGAATTTTTTATAAGGGTGTTATCCGATGATTTTATCAACGTATGCTGATAGCTAAACTGATACAAGTCGTAATGCGTTTGTGAGAAGTAATAAAATAATATTCGATCATAACTTAATCAAATGTAATTGTAATTTAAAACAACGCGTGTTCGAATTCCGTTTTAAAGCTCCATACAGACGCTCAGTTCTAACTGACAACTGTATAAATTGTGCGGGTTTAATTCTTTAAACAATGGAAACTCACAGATAATAAACATCCCTGTATCATCATCCGCTCACTATACGTATACACATAGAGACTCGGAGACTACCCTAAGTTAAGGGTGACTAGGTCACAGTCCAAAGCTTGACTTCACACATATCTTTGAAATTTTTCCGATATATGCAGCATCACGATGTTTTCCTTCGTCGTAAGAACTCTGGATAAATGTACATATGTAATTCGAAAATTGAAAACACATTGGTATACATTACAAGTATATATTACAAGTCAAACGCTAACGCTGGAACCACCGACGCTCTGTAAAATCTGTTTCGTAAATGATATATTGATATATTTGATTCGTTGCAAATATTTAGCAGTATAACAAATTATTTGGAGCGACGTAATTAAATTTTCAAATGACATTTATTAATTTGGCTAATTTAAGTGTGTTTAAAATTAGAAAAAAAAATATTTACAAAGATTATGTTGTCATGTAATTTGAGTCGGTGCCTTTTACGTGTCAAAGATTATGTAATATTCGGATGGCATCACGCAATGAAAAAATTTCGTAATTAAAAACAAAGTGTATTTCGTGTCGATAGGAAAGTTCCACTCCTTCGAAGAATAACTAATATCATATAATTATAAAGTTTTAATGCTCCCTGCGTGTCCTGAGGGTACTTTACTTTTATACAGCCTATATGGCCTATATTATGTTGGGGATGGAATTTTAAACTTGTATTCGATTTTTTTTGTTTATTACCTATGTCGTTTTTTGTTTTTAATATGTTGTGTTAATTATTTTTTCATTTGTTTCAAATTAAATATAACGATTAATGTTTTATTATCTACAAGCTTGTTTTACTTGTCAACATTTTTCAGACTCGCACACAATTAAATCAAACATAGACAATCTATTTTTATTTTTTTTATCATTTATATATTCATCATAAGGTATCATAAAGAGCAAGCGGCCACCTGAAATCGCTGAAATAGAAGTGAACTAGAGACATCCGCAATTGCAGATGCGTTGCCTACCCTTAATCAACGGAGGAGAAGACGCAGTGAAAGCCAATATTTCCTCTTCATATGCGTCCTATTCTCCGTGACATCCACTTCCCCTTCCCATGCTTTCCTTATAAGAAAAGGGTGGGAAGGGGAAGCCTATTAGTATTAGGCCGCCGGAACGCACACTTATCAGACGAAACGCGGAAATGTTTCCACTTTCCGCCAGTTTTCTGTGTGGTCTTTGTATTACACCGGGCGAGGCGGCCCATTCATGCGAGGATGTTAAACCGGGCTCTATCACTGACAAAATTTTCTTTTAATATAAAGAAAAATATGATAACATATCTAAGTTAAATTGATAAATAACAACATGTTAGTGCTAAAGAAAATTCAATTTTATCAGTAAGTTCTGAAATCATTGAAATTCATTCTATTCCATCTGTAACACAAAACACACTGTAAAACAATGTCCGTGCATCCAGAATCCATTCAATTTATTTTAATCAAGCATCAATTTGTGGGAATTGATTCGACTGACCGCATGTTATTTACGCATATGTACATACAAACATATCTCAACACACGTTGAACATATTAACACCATAATAGAGTTCCATGTACCAATTTGATTTTCACTTATTCGAATTACATATGTAAATGTAGCTGGCAGATCTTTTGATAAAGGAAAACATCGTGCAATGCAACCTACACTTGTCTGCGAAGGAAATACATGTGTGAAACCAACGAGTACTGAGCAAGCCTGATTGACTAAGGCCTAGTTATCCTTTACTTAGGGTAGGTTTCGATCCCCCAAAGTTGGTACGTATAGTGAGCTGATTTTGAATATTTATGAATTTGAATATTATTATATGATTCTACCATTTTTTTTATCACAGCCAACAGACGGAAACAATATTTTACTGAATTTTATTCGGTTCCTTATTCGTATATTATTAGTTCGGAAGTTGATAATTAACTATATATATTCTCTTGATATGTTAATTAAATGTTTTTGGTTCAAAATATTGTCAAATTAATGAAGGTTTAACAAACGAAAAACAAGGTGAATCGTCAATGACCCAGATCCGATAATCGGATTGTCTTTACAACGGCTAAGCTAGAAGCCATTGCGACTGGAGTTTGTCGTTCACTAATTGTTATACGTTAAAACATAATTATTATAATTTTTGACCTGATTACAAAGCCTTTATGTTTTGTGTCAATTTTAAAATAATAAGATATTTCTTGTTGACGACATCTTCGACTCGAATCAAAGACAACGTAGAGGCAAACAAGTGCCATAGACAATGTAAAATTCGATTAGTGACATCGGATAATGATGGTATAGGATAAATACGTGACAAACCTAAGAAAGTGCTTTCGCTCCTAAGTCATTTCATAACGAATTTCAAAAATGTATGGAACTCACAATATTTTTGACATATCACTTGCTTGATACGTAATTGTTCTCTACATTTTGTCGATTCTACAAGAGATATCGCTAATCGATTGTTCCAGTTCCATACATTTTTGAACATCGTTATGGAATCGTTTCGGAGCGAATGCACTTTATCTAGGGTGAAGAATATTTGACCCGAAGCGCATAAGTCCAATTAGAAGCTCACAAGCGCCCTCCAAAGTCACAAAGTGTCACCAAATCCTTTTCATACTGCTGTCAAGTATATGTATTTCTCATGTTAATTTCTATGCCGATGTAGATTTTATATATTTTGTAACAGAACCAACCGCGATAGGAGCGTCTCTCACCGGACCAGATATCTGTTTGACTATAAAGATAAAAGCTATCTAAATAGATAACCTGTGAATCGAATTCTGAAACGTATCTACGGACAGATCATATTTGTGGGCTTGTTTCGTGGTATCAACATTATTAATGTATATATTTTTTACTACAAGGTGGCAGTCGAGCAAGTGACCACCTGAATCCGCCAGACTATAGACCTTTGCCCATAGATATCTGTAAGATCAGATGCGTTGAGCACCTTTAATCGACGGACGAGGAGACGCAGAGAAAGAGAATATTTCTCTTGATATTCTTCTCCTAATCCGTTAAGCTGACTTCCCCATCCTAACCTTTAATTTATATAACATTGATAGGCTATGCCATTGTAAGATCATGCTTTATGTAAGACTAGCTTTTGCTTGCGACTCCTTTCGCGCAGAATTTAAGAAACGGGGATAGTACAACTTTACAGTTATAGAATTTTTCAAATCGGTTCAGTATTTTCGGAGCCTATTCAATGCAAACAATTAAATGTTTTCTCTTTATAATATTAGTATTGACAACTCTGTAGGCTTATAAATTGTACACGTTGTCTGCGAAACCAGATCTGAAACAACTTAAAAGCGAAGTATTAGTCGCTTACAGTGCGGCTAAGGCATAGACCTTCTTGTAGAGCATCGTGCCAGGTGTACAACGCCTTGTACAGCAAAAAAGAAACAACTCTGCCTCTTCGGACTTGTTAAGGTACTCACATGACACAAAGATCTTGCTATATAACCGCTTAAGACCGCTTAAGAAGGACTTAGGGTCCTTCAAGAAGCGAGCGTATCATCCTCAAAGGTCGGCAACGCATCTGCAGTTCCCATGGTATTGCGGATGTCCATGGGTGTCGATGATCACCTCCGTGTTCACGCTGCTCTTTTGCCCTCCCTTTTTATAAAAAAAAATTAGGATATGAAAGAAGCATCCCCAGAGATAAAAGGTCTTAATATGTCTCAGGTATAAGCATACCACATTGTTTAAGTCTTTTTTTTCGGACAAACTTAAAAAAATTATGGACGGCCAGTCTTATTGTATTAGTAGATCGTTATGAATATCTACAAAGAGTTTTACCGATATTTTCAAATTTATTGTCGTTATAAATGACTTAAGATGTCGTCAGTGGCTCAGGTGTTAAGCACTTAACTTTAATCAGGTCCTAGGGTTCGAATCCCAGCATGAAGCATGTTTTTCGATTTTCGTATTTCATAGGTACATTTATCTGACGTTACGGCGAAGGAAATCGTGATGCTGCAAATATCTGCGATGAAATTCTAAGATATTTTTGAAGTCAACCCGCACTGGGGCTGTGGTTGACTAAGGCCTAGTCGCGCCTAACTTAGGGTGGGCTCCGAGCTCCTCAATGGACGTATAGAGAGCTCATGATGGAGACTTAAGATATTCAATTTTCAGTAAAACTGTTTGATAGTATTGCATAATTATACGGAATTTAAAAACTTGAACTAAATGCAAATGTTAAACGTTGTATAAAGCCGTTATGGGTGTAAGAACACGTGACCTCTAAAAAGTGAAAGGTCACGACGCTAGAAATTGCATTATAACTAAAACAATGCTTCTTTATACCCCGCAATGTGGAGACGGAAACCACTGAACTGTAAGTATGTGAATACACCAGAGCGATATGAACCAAAGACAAACGGAGCTTGTCTCATGCAGGCTTTGAGTAGTGGAAAGACAGTATGGTAGAGCTTGGTTTGAAACATTGAAAAAAAATATATTAAGAGTTATAAACGTTTCAGTATTATCTAAAAACATTGGAAATAAAAAGATTGTGACTTAGATTCTAGAATCGCTGAAAAAGCGAAGTGACCGCTGCCTGACATCCGCAATTATAGAAGCGTTGCCTACCATTACTCGACTCGGAGCAGAAGAGGCACTGAACGAGAATATTTACTCCTCCTAGGCGTCCCCTCCCCTTTTAAAACATTTCCATATAAGAAAAGGCTGAGAAGGGGAAGAGAACTAATATTAGGTTTCCGGAACGCATCTCATCAGACGAAACGTAGAACTACTTCCACTTGACGCCTGTCTTTATGATGTTATGATGATATAAATTTTGTAAATGAACACAATAAACAATGTTTTATATTTTTTTTAAGAAATTGTGTTGGACGATAAGACACGCCAGGTGTGTTAGGCATGGTGAGGTGCTGTCCTAAGCGATGACACAATGCGAGCTCTCACTTGACCGGTCCCGCGCACGGAGACGCTAGCGCCAGTTTGCCGCCAACTGTCGCCCAAACCTCATGTCACTGCCGCGAATCTGAACGCACCCATAACGAAACTCTTTTCACATAAACTTTTTTTTAAATAATTGATAGTTGTTTTTTTAATGACATTAAATATAAAGGTTATTTGAACATAAGTCCAAATACAAAAAGTGATAATTGAATATTTTTTTCTTTAAATATTTTTGGACCGGTTAAAGTTGGTGCCGTTTATTTATTTTTTTGGTGCCGTGATGCATCAAGTGCTGTGCATTTTTGGATGTGTTTTAATCGAGTTTTGGTGATCGAGGTGAGTGAGTAGGTTTTTATTCGCGAATTTCGTCCGAAGTTGCACGCGGTCATTGACTGTAGGCTTTTTAAAACTCGTTTAAGATTCTTTCTTATGCTTCATACGTTGGAAGATTAATGCCATTTCGAATTTACGACCGTATCGTTTGTAATATGAACTAATTTACGAAACAAAGAAGGTTAATCGATTTTGATTCTATTAAAATAACATTTTTAGACTGACATTAACTTTATCTTTTCATTAGGGATGTATTTAAAAAAAAACTTACTTAAGTATCCAAAATGCCAAACGTTATACCATAAGCCATTTCACAAGACTGCTAATCCCAAATCCTAAGTGATGCTTAATTATTACTTAAGTAAACGAATAAGATAAGTTTTTTATGACTGCAATATGTCAGATATTCAAAAAACTTAATAATGGTATCCTTATCGGTGAGGGATTTAAGTTAAGCCCCAAGTTTAAGTGTTAACTTAATAGAAACCTAACAAAAGTAAGTTAATTAATGTTACATTAACACTAGACTTTATTTTTAGACAATTTTAAGACGTCAAGTTACGGTCATGACGCAAATTCCAATAAAATACGATAATATTTAAGTTTTCCTGTCTATACGTATAATACTTTACAGATAAGTGCATGCAAAATGCGTTAACTGACATTAGACTTGCATAAAATAGATCTGAGTCGGCTCAATTGTTCAGCTCACGTAGATTTGAATCATCAAGCTGCTAAACTACTAAATTGGGAGAGAGCGGCTCAATGAGTTGCACAATAACTATAATACCTCTTTCTATCCTTTTCTAATAAGGAATGAAAAGGGGACGTCGGTTTCAGGGACGAGAGGATGCTTAGGAGAATATTCTCCATATTCTCTTTTTACGCGTATAGTCCTCCGTCAATTAAAGGTAGGCATAGCATCTGGAATTGTCTATGAGCAGCGGTCGCTTCGCTATTTCAGCGTACTCAGGTGATCGATTCCTCGTTTGCTACTTTATGATATAAAAAAATGTGAGCCTAGTCGTGAGCTATCCGGTGACTCAGAGTTCACAGCTCAAAATGCAAATAACTCTATGTTGGTACAATTTTGATCTGCGAGCCAGTTCACTGATCTCCTTCACACATGCGAACCGTAGGCTGATTTACTCCTCACTTTTAGTTGAGTTTCAATTCAGTTGAATTCCAATGAAACATGTTTCATTCGTTTTCTCGTCTACATGCAGCTTACGGACGCGTGCATGCAAAATAACTTGCGTTAACAGAAACACATTAAACTAGTACGGCGGCCTCACAATCCGGTAATAATAACGAAGTAACAGCCTCGAAGGCTCCTGAGGGAGCGCACGAGCTTACTCTTAAAACAAGGTTTAGGCTAAACACCATCTGCGCTCGGCCACCTCACGCTCGGTGAAGTTGTAAACGCCTCTTCAAAGCAAACAGTGACAAGTCAGTTACAAAAAAAATAAACAAGGAGAGTAGAGACACCAAAGTTATTACTATATCAAGACATTTTCACATATGCGTTTTAAACCAGTGTTTTTCCTTTTTTTTGGATCAATGCTTTACACCTCTTTCTTCCTAGTTAAGAATGTAATTCCAAACTATATGTTCCGGACTATAGTTTATTCATTTCATATATAATATTTTTAAAGTAAGTTTCCATTGTCGGAAAACCTGCGTTGTAAATGTTGCCATCCTTTTCATTATTTCTATAAATATAGAGATAGACACTTCAAATATGTCTAGGGATACATTAAAGTATCTATTATGACTTTTTAGTATTTCTTTTGAACCTTTTTTAACCGACTTCAAAAAGGAGGAGGTTCTCAATTCGTCTGTATGTTATTTTTTATGTGTCTTACCGCGTATCTCCGCCGTACGTGATCCGATTTTGATAATTATTTTTGTAATCGACAGGAAATGCTTGCAGGTGGGTCCCAATTTTTTGGTTAATTTTTAAACTTAAAAACTACCGGGTAGATTTTGAGTTTTCCTTAAAAATGCGCGACGAAAATAGACGATAATTTTCCTTACATGCGTTACGCCGCCGAAACTATATACCGTACATAAAAGTGATGTATGAAAGAATTGTAGCTCTTTAAATAAGCTATAATAAAGTCCGCGATTGCATATATCTATCTTTTAAGGTTGTCGCGCACTAACCATTTTTTTCGATTTAAAACGCTTGCGCCACTAGCGACGCTATTATTCATGTTCGGTATGAATCCTTATCCAAATATCATTATTATTTTGATTTATATTCATGACATTATTTTTTTTACTTTTTAGTGCATTTTGTTGAGATTTTTTTAAGAAGTCGGTTTTGTGTTTTGCTTAAAATTTTTAGAGATTTATAATCGTTAGTTTAAATGTGAGAATAAAGGTAAGAAAACAGTCTGTTTACACGACTATTTTGTTTATTTTTTTAGGCTATTTGGTCCCTGGAAACATATAAGTCGCATAGAAAAAATCTTACCAAATAATTATCACTAAAAACTATATTACAATACTAAAAACAATATTCAAATACATGAAACGTCACAAGAGGGGACACATACAACATCTCATAATCCCTTTAACACCATGCTGACTTGGTTAATATGAATCAAATATATTTATAAGTAAAAATGTTGATTTGATCTTGATCCCTTAAGCTTTTGATATGTTCTCTGTAAAAAAACAGAGATATTCAGCTTAAGAATCAGAAGGTGACCTATGAAGGTGTTGCGAAGATTGACTTTGAAGGATTATAACAGAATATGACAGAATAAAAAATAACTATTTAATTTAAATGTAACTTGTTTTAAAATAATATTAAATAAATCAAGAAATACGTATGTTAATATATTTATTGCAATTCTTTTTACCGAAATGTTAAGGTTATACATTCACCGAGATTCGTAAATGTTGTAAAGTTGAAGCTTAATTGTTGAGATAGATTTTGTTACGTAAACAACAATTTATTATTTAACGGTTGTTGACCTATTTTTATAGCTGCAGTGTTTATTTGAATCTTTAGACATTTCGTATTCTTTCGAAGACTTTTTATCAAATGAAACCGACTTGAATCTTTAAGTATCTAGAGTTGTGTTCCGACTCTATACTCAGAGTTATTTGTCAGTTAAGCTAGTAATATATAATAGTATATATATATATATATATACATATATATGTGTGTTTTTAAATAACCGCAAAATTTAGTTAATTTCCTAAAAATTCTTTTAACATTTACTATCACTAAGCATATGTTTGTACTATGGTTTACGACAATAGTCGAAATGTGGGATTCTAACTCTCGACCACGTGTTAGGAAATCCGTACCCCTAAACATTTTGCTATTGGTGCTTAATTCTTTAGCACCGATTTCTCCTGTTATGTTTATAATAATATTACAAAGAAAGATTTTTATAATATTATAGAAGAGGTGAAACGAGTGACGGGAACACCGAGGTGCTAATGGACATCATCAACATTAGAGGAACTGCAGATGCGTTGTCCACCTTCGAGAAAGAGATATACCAGATTTATGTATGTAAAGAAAAAACTCAAAAATTTGTGGACCGATTTTAATTATATTTTACCATTACAAAGCCAATATCACTGAGTAACATATCCTACTAACAAGATATTTTAAAATTCCGCAAGGACGAAGTCGTAGACAGAAGCTAGTCTACAATGAAGACCATCTTAGTAACGATATAGCTACTTTGAGTTTAAAATAAGAAACAACGTCAAAAAGAGTAACAAATACAAAGGGAATCGTAGCGTCACAGTTATCATGGCCGACTTTGACGTGAAGTATCGACACTTGCCAATACGGGAGCCATAAAGCTGATGTCATCGACAATTAAAATATTTGCTTGACTGTTATGACGCATTACTAACAGGATAATGTGTCCAATAAATTAAATTCTCTAATTATTATTATATAAAATAGGTTATGTTTTAATACGTAAATTTATTAAATACCAAACTTTCCTTTCTTTTTGTGGGGAAGTCGACAAAATTTTAATTATGCTAGTAGTTTAACTAGAATTTTACTAGAGTTTCTAGTAAAAAGAGAATTCTAAATTTGAACGTAATAATTATTGTTAAGCCAGCTACACACATTGAGTACTAATTGTACAATTTTGTACGTCTGTAGGCAAATTTTAACCGTCACTTCAAATGTAACGCACAATTTTAAATGGACAGTCGAACTGTACAGTTAAACCTGAAAATCTGTAACGGGCTTTAATCTTTCAATGCTAGCTTCTTTTAACAGTGGTAGACGCCAGCACTGTTGCACGAATTGGCTCGCCCGGTGCCATACCACCACACAGAAGACGCGTGTCAAGTGGAAGGAATTCCGAGTAGTCTGATGAGTGTATGTTCCAGAGGCCTAATATCAGTCCTCTTTATCTTCCAACCCTTTCCTACTAAGGAAAGGACGGAAAGGGCAAGTGGATTTGACGCAGGAAGGAAAACATCAGGAGAATTATTTTTAGAATTATTATAATTCTGTGCATCCCCTTCTCCGTCGATTAAAAGTACGCAACGCATCTGCGATATTTTTGGGCAGCGATCGCTTCGCTATTTCGGTGAATTCAACCAGCCTTTTGCTAATTTTGCATATTATCTATACATATAATAAAATTGGAGTGTCTGTTTGTAATATTGAAATAATATTTTTTTACTACAACTATATGAATAGATGTACGGTAGGTACATATGTACATCAAAATAACATTATTTACAATTTTTGTCTGTATGTCAGTCTGTCTGTTTGTTTGTTCCGGCTAATCTCTGAAATGGCTGGATCGATTTTGACGGGACTTTTATTAGCAGGTAGCTGATGTAATAAGAAGTAAATTAGGCTACGTTTATTTTAGAAAAAGAAAGCGCGGACAGAGTCGCGGGCGACAGCTAGTAATATAATAAATCTTGTTTTAATTATGTAAATATTGTATTGATTTCGAATGTATATAATGTATTAAATATAAAAATGTTATGAAAACAATATATATATAAAAAGTTTAGTCAATATAATGGACCCAGATTCTAACCTGACATAACCTAAGATTCATCATAGTTGTCTTTGATCATGCGTAAACAACGTGTGTATTACTTTATACAATTTATTAAATTACATTGTTGTTAGGCAATGTTAAAAAAAATACAGGATAAATATAAATGTTGCTTAAAATAAAACATGACTGCGGTCACACGTGCTACTTATTACCTAATTTGAATATGTGTTTTTTTTAATAGTGTTATTAAGATTACGGCTTTGTTTTTGGACTGTATTTTTGTTGATTTCTTCTAAGCAGGTTGAATATCGTAATAAAATTCCGTAGGCACTGATTATTTGTTTTAATAATCACACTCCCAAAGAGCGGAGCTAATTCTTTACATCGTAATTAATACCATAGGTATAACATTCTTTTAAGATTTTTTTAAGATAAACCAAAGATGACAGGCCATATAAGAAAATTCGAAAATTTTTAGCTATGGTTTAAAATATATTATTGTTGCATGCAACAGCCTGTAATAACAGTTGTATTTGCCATAAGGTCTAGAAATTTAAAAAATATGTATGACCTTGTCAAAAGATGGCAACACATCTGCAGCTCCTTTGGTATTGCGGATGTCCACGGGCGTCGATGATCACATCGGTTTCATTGCTCGTTTGCCCCCTTCTTTTATACAAAAAAGGAGGGCGATATAACATCGCCATTGAAAGTACAAATTATTGTGGACGACTATAGATATTATCCAAATTGTTGTTTTTAATTTCTAATTAAATTGAAAAGAAAGAAAATAAACTTATTATTATATAATCTACATAAAGTAAAGAATAAATGCGAAAGTTTAAATGGCAGTCCATCTAAACTTTAACATAGTTTGAAAAGACACATAGGCTACTAATTACGTTTTTTTTTTAATTCTACGTGCACCTTACCGAACCACACTTAATTTAATGCTCCAAATTTAAGATTCGTCTTTCTCAATATTTAGAGCGTAAAATCTTTATTGCATAATACTTTAACAAATCATAACATTTATAAATATTTATGCGAATTTCGTTTCAAAAGCAGTACGAAAATAATTTGTGCCTTAAACTTTTTTATTACTGACGTCGCCTGTCGCCCGCGACTCCGTCGCGCGTTCTTTTTCTAAAATAAACGTAGCCTAAGTTACGTATTATTACATCAGCTACCTGCCAATAAAAGTCCCGTTAAAATCGACCCAGCCATTTCAGAGATTAGCAGGAATAAACAGACGGACATACAGACAGACTGACAGACCAAAATTTAAAAAAATGTGGTTTTGGTGTATATACCATAAATATATTCAAACACATGTAAAAATGTGTTTTTTTAATATTACAAACAAACACTCCAATTTTATTGTATGTATATAGATGGCCAGTATTCGAAACAAATTAACCTCAAAAGAGGTCATCTTTCTGTCAATAATTTAATAGATGTTTAAATGGAATGTATGACTATAAATGAGGCCTTGTATGCTTATGAGTCACAGGTAATCAGTAATGATACGCGTGTTAATGCCCTATTACCTTCTACCCATACTGGTAATATTAAATTCTTTTGTCTTGGAATTATAAGCGCTGGATAAATCCGCATTTCTTCACACCAGTTCTAAGGACTTCATGAATGGTCCTTCCAGTTTAATATCAAGTAAGAATTTAAAGATCCTTGACCTAGTATAGTCTTAGTGTCATTGTAAAATCTAAGTAAGTTTAAGATATTTTCTGACAGCGTCTCACCGGGTCAGTTGTTGTAAGACTGTAATTTCAACGACTTTGTAATAACAATGTTTTATCAATGCGCTTAATAATTCAAACAAAAGTGTTATATCCGCAGATAGCAGCCAAGTTGCGTCAGCGATACGGACGTTATGTGGGAGTTTGTCAAGGACGAGTTAAGAAAAATAAAAAAATAAAAATTAACGTGCATTTTACGTAATAAATTTCATTTATTTTTTGTGTCCTAGCCACAAAACTACAATAATTTTAAAAATAGTAGACACAACAAAGAAAATATGATATCTAGAGGAATATTATTAAAATGTATTTATTAATTTTGTAAAGAAATCTATACATATAATAAAATTGGAGTGTCTGTTTGTAATATTAAAATAACCGTTTTTTACTACATGTTGTATATGAATATATATACGGTACATACACCAAAATTACATTTTTACAATATTTGTCTGTCTGTCTGTCTTGTTCCGGCTAATCTCTGCAATGACTGGACCTATATTGACGGCACTTTTATTGGCAGGTAGCTGATGTAATAAGGAGTAACTTAGGTACGTTTCATCATCATCAACCTGCCCTTGTCCCTACGGAGGGTCGGCACAGTATGTACTACTTTTCCACACATCCCTATCAG
>JAAOEG020000005.1:1013709-1030340 GCA_011763625.2 Papilio bianor
GAATTGGCAAAGAAATTGAAGCATAGGAAAGTAAAATATGATCTTTCTGTGCGTCCCCACCTCTGTCGATTAATGGTAGGCAACGCATCTGTAATTGCGAATTATCGATTAATCGAAATATCGATATAATCGATTAGGAATTTAGGTGACCGCTTGCTCATTTGCCACCATTTACTAAAAAAAGTATCAGTCTTTCGGCATTGAAGGCTGCCAGTTGCAAGTATGATTGGTTATTGCAGTATTCGTGCGAAGCTGTGAAGTACGATCGGCGCGGGTACAAGCCGCGCGAGCGAGGCTTGTTGGCGTCGCAGCGCGCGCTATATGTAGTGGACGCTGCGGGACGCAAGACGTACAAGCTGAAGCACCGCTTGCCACTCGACAAGCTACGCGTCGTCGTCACCAACGAGACCGACCAGCTCGCCCTCATCAAGATACCACAGGAACTTAAGAAAGATAAGGTTAGATTGACCAAGTGATAATATAAAAATCAGTTTCAATTGACTTCTAGACTCTGTATTTTTGTTATTATCATAATGGAATACAGACGACAAATTATTTTTTCTCCTTTTTGTTGTCATGCATGAATTATTCATATTTAGTGTTCTAAACACGGAATCTGACAAACATTTAAGTACCACACTTATAATAACGAAATGACAAAATATTACGGTCAAAGTTTTACAGTGATAAGTCCTAAATTATAGTCATACTCGTACAATGAATAAATATCGGCCAGTTATCTCATTATATGGTGAGAAGATTTGTTATTTTGTGGTGTTTTTCCTTTTCGTCGTTTCTATTGGAGTTTCTCGGTGAATTAACCAACAGAAATCAGCATTGCTGCTGACTATTTCCCATTGTAGCGTTTTTCAATCTGCATTATATCCTGATGAAACCTTTCAGCATGCTAAAATGCTTTTTTGCTAAAATTTGTTTTGTACATACACTGTTTGTAACATTGACGCGCAAAAAAAAATCAAATTCTTTAAATTAAAAAAAAAACTTAAAAAAATCCAGACGTGATGGCAAAAATCAGCCAGTGGGGATAGATTCAGAACATTTAAATCGTCATATTTATCATAAAAAAATTAAAAGGAGGATTTCATTGCAGACCAGTGTTTTTTGTGAGTGATTTTTTTTTTCACTTTGAAAACTATCTAACATAGGAAAACATTTTACCACGCACATAAACACACAGAAGGCACAAACTTGAAACTTAAATAAAAGTGGGGTAAAAGGAAGACAGCTCAGCGAAGCAAGGGCAGACTAAACTATCCCTGTGATGGTTTTCAGCTGGGACCATTACAAAAAAGATAAAATCTTCGTATTTGTTGCAGATTGTGAAGGTTACGTTGACTAGAAGTTATTAGTTAAAGCCTCTCACGTAACATTTTCCACATTTGCAGGGCGACCTGATTATCTCAGTGACGCATCTGATCGAGGCCCTCACCATCGTCACCGACTTCACTAAAAAGCCCGAGCTTATAGAAATCGTCGACACCAGAACGTAAGATATCTTTGTTTGTATGACACTAATATGTATAGGGAGCTTGAATTAAAGGGAAAACACCCTGAGCTTTGTTTAATTGCGTGTATTCGTCAAAAAACAAGAAAGACAGTGTTGCCATGACAAAAAATATTATAGCAAAACAAAAAAAATTACAACATGTAAACTACCTTACTTGTAAAATATGTTGGATATACCAACACTATTTAGAATTAATTTTTAATGACATGGATTAATGAACTCTACATCTTTGGTACATATTGGCGTCCTCATGATGTCCCCTAGTTAATTATATACGCTAGGTCTCTTTAGCTATTATGGTCTTGTTTGAATATTTTAATATCTACATATTTATTTTTCGACTCTGCCAACGCCCCTGGCGTCCCCGATGCATTGATTATGCACATAGTGACTTTGGAGTTCATTTAGAATCGATTTATATTTTAACGATCATAGCTGATAATAATAAAAGTTGTTGCGTTTATAATGAGTGTTCACTATTTGCATGCTCGCTACTGAAATATACGCAAAGGTGTGAAAGTGAAAAGTCTCAGGAGTCAAGAGTTTTAGACGCTGCGTAAGTACGTAGAGTGGACGATAGACGCAAGTTCCTAGGTTTTTTGCTTTAAATGTTGAATTACTTTTCTTATTTATTTATAGGAATACAACAGCTACTTATTATTGATGAAGTATTACCAGAATATCATTATTAATCGTAATTTGTAAATCCAGCATCGCCCACAACCTGGTGAACGGCAAGCAGGGCGGCACCATCGAGGTGACCAACGGCCCGCAGCCCGCGATACAGCGCGCCAAGAGCGGCAACCTGCTCGTCGTATGTACCTTTTTACATTGTATCATTTTTAATTTAATACAGCTTCGGTGGCTCAGGGTTTAATCCCTTGACTTGTAACCTGCACATGGAAAAAAAGAAACAGAAGTAAAAAAAGGTAGCACATCAGCTACCTTCTCATCAAATTACTGTCTAAATCGGCCCAGTCTTCTTTCCTTATAAGAAAAATGAAGGGAAGGGAAGGGAAAGAGAATTAATTAGGCCTCCGGCACCACACACATCAGTCGAAACGCGGAATTACTTCCATTTCACCACTGTTTTCGGTGTGGTCGTGGTATTGCGGTGGGCGAGCCTGGCAGGCTTTTTCGTGCAACTGATATTGTTGTTGCTGAAGTCTACCACTGTTAGAATATCATTGAATATGTCACTTAGACTCAGACTTACTTTTTCTATACCTTCAGACACATTTTGTCGATGGTACTAGCGATATCGCTGATCAAATGTTACGTTGACTGTGGCCATGATATCTCAAATCGCTATCGCATCCATCATTTTTTGTTATTACAAATATATATTTTTTTATTATTAATTTCAGGTTGCAACACCATAAAACATTACCAGCTCAGTATTACGAGGCAAAGTACGTAACAACGACCCAACACTAATTATAAATATTATTTCTAATTTATTTTAAACAAATTTTATTTGTTAAATTATTCAATCAATTTTATATATGTTTATATTATTTTATAAAATAAAAGAATTATAGTTTACGGAATATAATGAAAATCTGATGTTTTTATGCGTGTTGTAATAAGTACTGTAAACAGAAATTAAGCTATCTTTTTAAGAAGAACAATTTTATTCACTTAAACTAAAAACTAATACAATAATGAATATCTGGTATTACTAATGCCACATGAAAAATGAAAAGAAATATATGATACGCAAGATGGAGCCGTCCGTTCGCGGCAAAGTCTCGAGCAAATGTGTCCCGCCCCGCGTTTAGTGTTGCCAATTCGTATAATTCGATTAATGCGAAGTTTGATACGAGTCAGCATCGACGAATTTCATGTGTCTGTCCTTACAGTACTCTATTTACTAAATAAACAGAATTATAATTACTATTTATGGTAATCATTTTTTTAATTTTGTAATATTTTTTTTGATAGTTTTATGGTCAACTTTTCATTGAAAATAATTTGATAACATATTTATATTACTTCACGCAATAATTTATTTTTATTTTCAAAATTTTCCATCTAGTTTTGTGATACAATCCATGCATTCAAGTAATACTACAAATTATTTTAAAAAAATAAGCATTACTATTTATCCATAAAAAATTATTCGTTAAGATGATAAGTAAAATATTTCGTACAAAGTACTTAGCTATATAACGCCATAAATACACTTCTTGGGTAGCCACTAAAGGAACGCCTGCGCAATATGTTTTTAAATGTTTCCGCAGTGCAAACTTAATTTAAAGTGAAATGTGAGATACCCAAAAATACCATAAAAATCTTGGTCATTCATGCATATGTGGGTACCTTTAAAAACTGTGAACTTGTATTCTAATTATATAATTAAATATAGTTAAATAAAATGTTGACATATTACTTTGTACACTTAGTATTTTGTAAGCTGAATCAACGGTGCCTAACGACGGCGATGACGGCCATTTTGTAGATTATAAAAAATTAAGGTAAGATGACAATGATTAAACACACCAATTCCTCTTCTCTCTCTTTAATAGAAAACAAAAATGTCACTGATCTCTTTGGATGGATAGGTCATTACTTGGAAATAACAGCTCTTGTTTCGTTCCGACGTTAATACCCTTATTAATATTAGCTGACAGTTAATTATGTTTCTATTATTAGATCGAGTCCTCACCAATGCTACCAACCGTCAGCGCCACAATGGCGATAATCAAATAGACACAAATTATCTTGATTTATAGCCTGTCCATGTTTGGAGTCAGTGAAAAATAAAATATCAACTTGAATTTTAAAAATCGAAAAAAATTACTTCGTGTATTTCCAAGACTATTAGGTCAAATAAAATTCTAGTCATCTAATTTGATTCAATCCGCCCCTTTTTGTGTGCACTCAATAGCGTGCGTTTCCACCGCTGAAGCACTATTACAAAAACATATGTTACACATACTGTTTCTTTGAAAATTTTCTTGCAATAGTGCTTCGGGAGTAGAAATCCACGGTTATATGGTATGCAAATAATGTTTAAATTCAACAGATCGCAGGCTAACGTGTGCCTTATAGATATAAGCTATAAGCTACCTTTGTCATTTTATTAATAAACGCATTTTATTAAATTTGCACTTTTATTTCACATGAAGGGTATATACTTTGATATTTAGAATATTTTCAAGTTTAATAATGTAAAACTATGATATAAGAAGCGAGCGTATCACTTTCTCTTTCACGCTGCTCGTTTGCCATCTTTTATTTTAAAAAATGTAATGCGCAATTGATTACAAAGTATAACCGTGAAGGAAAATATCGTAATGTAAATTGCACAATCTACGAAGTCAACCCGCACTGGGCCAGCATGACAAAGTCCTAGTCTCTTCAACTTGGGTAGGTTCCCGGCTTCTCGGTGAGTACGTAATGACCTGACGACGATAAGGATTTTAGAAAATGAGAGAATAAAAATCACACCTATCATAATAATTGCTGTTTAATTATATATAGAAAAGTTAGGTACATTTTTACATTTCATTTCAAATTATAACAATCCAGAGTTATGGCGACGCTCGCGGCACTCAGTCTTCGATAAAACAACACAACACCTGTATAAAATCAACGCAGACGTGTTCAAACACGGACATACGAGTATAGGAACTGGCCGAAGATACATTTCACCTAAAAGAATTCCAGTTTAATTAAAAAAATTATTCTAGTTGAAAGTCCCCAGGAACTATTCATGGTCATTATTTAATAAATAAAAGTAAACACCCATTACCAACATAATAACTGTTTAAAACAACATCCCATATATTTCATACACATTTATGTTAAAATTCACTATCACAAAGTCCCCTAAACTCCGGATTATTTGTTAACATGGCAGCACCGCCTTTTATCATTATTTAATACATCGGTCAAACAGCAGCGGCCATGTTATGTTAATTTTACTACAATTCTGGTAACGGAAGCAGAAATTAACTTTGGTTTGATAATACTATTGCATAAAATTGGGCTTTTTGGTGATTTTTGTAAAAAAATAATTGTCAAATTATTGCAATAATCCATACGTCAGAAATGTCTAGATTGGTTTGAAAAACTGGTGCCGCGTTGACTATGTACTGATTCAACTATATGAAAATAAAATATATTGGAAATTCGAACTGCAATTGCATTAATACCATAACCAAAGTAACTTCCACTGTCCACAACAAACAAGGAGCCAGTTTATTAGCCGCACCAAATGTGTTTGGTTCAACAAAACTACAGTTTAAAACGGAATAATGGAAGATCTGGGAAACAAAATATAAAACATAAATAATTTTGAGCTCATAATACATAAATCTTAGGCTTTCAAGCTTTGGAAATAAGCCTTTTGGCTCATCCCTTAACATAGTTGACTTAACAATATGCCAATCCATTAAACATATCCACATTAATATGTTTGAACAGTTTTACTATTAAAACATTTGTGAACAACCTTATAAACTATTTCAAAGTATGTACAAACACAATGTGATGCTTCTGATGGTCACGCGGCTGAATATACACATTATTTACTTAAACATATAATTATACTATTACATATTAAATGCCAACTAGTTTGGTAGATCCAATTTATTATGCTAACTTAAATATTACGGATTCTTCGATTCTAGCTTGTGGAATGAAGATATTTTCATAGCTATGTATAAAATTTTTATAAATTCTATAATATTTACTTTAAACAGGTAACATAAAGTCTGATTGTTTTATCATCATCATCAGCTCACTATAAGTCCCCACTGAGGAGCTAGTAGCCTACCCTAAGATAGGGGATTGACTAGTCAACCACACTGGCCCAATCCGATTGGTCAAATTCACAAATATTTTTGAATTTCATTGCAGATATTCAATATTGCAGGTTGCATCACGATGTTTTTCTTCACCATAAAAGTTCGATGAAATGAAATTCGAACAAACACATTGGTGCATGGCGGGATTAGCACCTAGGACCTGCAGACTACATGTCAAGTGCTTAACCTCCATGCCAATAGTGTTCAATAATGGCTTTATAGTAGATACTAAATATAAACTTAATCAAAAAGACTAGTAAAATAGTTGGGACTAAATTTGGACTTCAAAAATTGGTAAAAAAAATCGTGAAGCATGTTTTGTTTTCAACAAATTAATAGTGATAAATTGTATACTACAACATGCTATGAATAATGCTGATTTGTTTAAGACATGATACACATATTTTTTTAAGGAAATAAACTAAACACTATAAAGATATCTTCATCCCACTCAAGCATAAACTTAAACAAATCTACATTTCAGAACAGAACTGATAACTTAAAATAACAAACACACCCTCAATATGTACACATGTAATTACCTGAACTCAAAAATTTATTGCTCAATGTGATTATTAAAATATCTTACCAGTTATATACCAAGTTATGACTACCCAATGAGTACATTTTATAATACATTTACCAAAGGCCACAAAGGAGTCTCCTTTTAAATTTGAATCTGTATCCATTATCATACTTTAAACACCTCCAAATATGTTTATTTCCTATACAAATATAATTAAATATCTACATGTGGAGATTAACTCAGTCATTCTGTACACTTTGTACAGCTCCAGATATCTTTTCATACATCTTGGCAGTTATTATTTTAAGTGTATCTTGTTGCGGTATGCAAGTGGAGGTCACTACACAAACACTTATAGCCTTGGGCAGCCAAGATATTTGAAAAGCATATTTAAAACCGAGTACTAGTATATACCACACCAATATATAAGAATTATAAATTCCATTATGCAATTACTAATTTGGAATGGTTTAATTATTAATCTAAGATTTGACTGAGACATGTCGGTAAACCGTTTTCATAACTAACACAGCTTTTACTTGGATTCTATTCAATGCAGAATCGTCTATCCTTTTCTTTCGACATTCTGGGATATAGCATGGCATTTAAGCATTTATAAATCTCAAAATGGATGGATCCTCCTATTACTAGAATTGATAAAACAGTGCAATCTCATAATTCACAAGGAAATTATCTAATCCTCATCATAAATTAATCCATCAGGGTCTAACCATAAAAAACTTAGGGGTTTTAATTACATTTTATCTTATACATTTGTCAACCCTTTTATTACATATTGTTTGTAATTACCAGCCATTGTTACTGAAATAAGCATTTCTGACATTCTAGATTTCCGAAATGCTTTTTTGACTAATAAATAACAAAGTACTTATACTGGAAGCAGTATTGGTGATACATATTTAAAGGTAGAACATACTCTTTTATAACAACATCAACATCTATATCAATCATCTGTAGTCAAAGGGTTAAAACATGTTTAAAATGTTTAACTACATTTTTTCAAAGGTTAATGTATCTTGAGTTAAATAGTTTACATACCTGTGATATAAACAGGAGCACAACAAACATTGCAAATAAGACCAAACATTTGTTAACTGCATATAACATAACCAACAAACATTAAAAGATTTTAGTATTTTGATTTAGTACTTCAATTATTTTAATACCTATCAATGTATAAAAAGAATAAAACATTGTTTTGCTCAAATTATATTTAACAATGTCCCAATCTAAGTTACTTTTTTATCTATTTTAGTCCTGTTACATATCTCACTAGTTCCCCTTTTTTAACAAACAAGGATTTAATCTCATTTTCGTCTAGATAAGGCATGTATCAGCTATCAACAAAGATGTCCATCAAATAAAACGCACATATGTATTAACACGTTTAATTGGCGAAAGTGGGGTCATCATCGCCATCCATTACAGCTTCAACTTCCTCTGTGTCTTATTCATTGCCAGTTTATTCAGGTATAGTTATTTAACCTTTTGAAAGCCAAAATCCATAGCTATATTCTGTAAGCCACTAATTATTCAAAGTCAATGGCGTACAAAGCTCTTAACTTATCATGTATTTTGTCTTTAAGAGAAGAATCAACTTTTTTTAATATCCTGGCTCCAAAACCAATGCCAGTGGTTCAAAAAGTGCATATGTTCACTTTATAGAGCCGCGGTCTCAAGTGTAAAATGTGCCATAATTATCGGCCAAACTTTGAACAATGGCAATTTAATAAGGCACCTACCAAAAAAATATCATTATTGATGATAGGTTTAGTCACATATAGCAGAGGATAGGTTAAGGAGTGTGAATTGTAAAGTAAAAGAATTCGAGCCCATCCAGGACTCTTCTTCAGTGGAGTGGGACTGATATTATTTTGTGACAGCCCATCTCTCTCTGAAATTAGTTGGTGCCGACACCAGATTATACGTGAGTTAGCCGTTTTTACTTTGTTATAATAATGTCTCACAAAAGTTTAAACAGTATAATAGAAGAATTCTAGTTTAAAAAGGTAATTAAATAATACTATTGTCGGGTAAATATAAAATGTAGTTAATTTACAATAAAACAAAATAAAACCATCTGTAGATTCCAATAATCAAATCATTTGCTTTTCCCTAGCCATATCCCACTCATGTGGGGTAGTACAAGGCTTTATAAACATTACTTGGATTAATATTTACAGGTGGTCGACTGCCTGTCGCCAACCTTAATTGGGAGAGTTTAGTTCAATATTTAAATATCAATTTTTTAAAAACCCTTCACTGGATATTAACCAGGTGACCCAAAATTACAGATAGAAGTCATTTATGTTTTTACATTATCTTATTTATCAAACTTATTACCCATTTTACAAGTCTGGGCATGCCCAGGATTCTTTGCACCACAATCTTGATAGTTTATTGTTATCTGTGATGTACAAATTGTGATAAATAAACCCTATCACAGAGCATAATTTGATAAATAACATTACAATAATAATTAAATATATTATTCACACTTCTTATCTCATTACCTTCTTGAGTTTTTTCTCACCTCGCTGTCTTCCCTGACGTCTTTGGATGGTGTCAAGGTCCAAGTTAGCAAATCCTCAATCCCACATGGGAGTACTGAAACCATTCCTAAGATTGGAAATGTTCAATGTTTGGCGTGTTGGCACTGTATCACTACATGACTCACTGTTACCGTGTCACTAGCACTTAGCATCACTCGCACTAAAGCACAAGGCACTAGTCTATGGTTATCCGTAGTAACCATAGAAATACTCCATATACTATTTAACTTGTCCCACAGTTTCTTGCCCTGACTCTGCCTTGAAACCACTCTCCATTTTGTATGATTCACTTCGGAAGCCAGAATCGGATTGATTTGAGCTATCGTTCTGCTTGAAATTTGGGTCTTTGTCGCAATCGCTAGACGAGAACCCGTAAGACTTAGGTTTGGTCTGATCTTGTTCCCTTTGTTGTCGCCTTCTCTGTTTTGACCACAGTTCATGACAATCTTGCCATGTTGGTAACTCTGGAGCAGGCATTCTGAAGATGAAACAAAATTATATTTACAAAAAAATAATTATGCTCTTTACAGAATTTAGTACATTAGGCTGCGACCGCCGAAATGGCGGGATATCTCAAATACTCCTCTTACATAATACCTCACCAAAGCATACTCTGTCAAATATATTTAATTGATTTTGATTAAAAGTACCAGATTAAAAAAAATCATAAGAACTTACTGTTCCGGAACCACATTCTTTAACCAGGGACTCTTCAGCGCTTCTTCAGCTGTGATCCTCTTCTCCGGATCTAACTCCAGCATACGATCGAGAAGGTTTAGTGCTGGACCTGGCATGAAGGCGAACTGCTCCCGCACGCAGCGTTTATGGAATCTCTTTGGTCGCAGCGTGTGCCACAGCGGCAGGTTCACCACGTTGGGCCACACGCCCGGGACAGGCGTGCCACATACACGGGATATCATCTCTAGTTGCATCATTTCCACACTAGCCTAGAAATATTGTGAAAAAAAAACTGTTATGGCACTCAGTATTGATGCTTCAGTCAATCTGAAATATTAAAACCTCCGAGCATATCGTCAGTACAGTTGAACCTGATATAAGCGAGAATCCAAGAGGCCCATCAGGGGGGTCCATCAGACAGGATACTGAGTCTCTCTTTTAGAGGTCTCTCTGCAACCCAGGTTTCTCGCTCAGGTCTGTTGTGACCGGGCAATAACTCTCTCTTAAAGATATTTTCTCGGTTATTCAGGTTGGACTGTATTTAGTTTAAAAGGACCAAGATTTCAATGAAGAAAACTTTTGATACAATATTTATTGCTAGAACAGTACCTACTTTTATTAACGTATTTTGAGCCCAAATGTTAAATCGCATAGCAGGCTTAAATAAAGGTATTTTGATAGTATGTAGTACTATGTCTTTGTACCTGGAATAATGGATGTTTTAGGAATAGTTCCCCGAGTATGCAGCCCATGGACCAGACGTCGACAGCGGGCCCGTAGCGCTCCTCGCCCAGCAGCAGCTCCGGCGGCCGGTACCATAGCGTGATCACCTTGTTGGTGTACGGCCGCTGCTTGTCCTCCGCAGACCACAGTCTCGCTAGACCAAAGTCGCCCAGTTTCACCTCCCCTCTGGAAAAAACACAATTTTTCAATATACTAACAGGTTGTGCTTGTTGTACACTTTTCTATAGGTGATAAGCAGATTTTTTTTTAATTAAAATCAAATACTTCAGTAAATTTAAAGACATAATTTGTTTCTCATTAAACCATATCATTTATTCACTTAGACAATCTGAAAAGACAAACTGATATAATTATTTTTGAACAGTACAAGTTAGGTTTTTTGTTGCAATGTTTCAATCTTCCTCCCACACAGCTAAGTCATTGCAATACTAGTATAACTGCTAAAGTTTAGATAGATGGATCATAGTGACTGAGATCTGGTGATCCTCTTGGGAATACATCTCCCAGGACGATCACCGGATCTCGATGAAATTTGGCACATATGTAGCACACAATCTGGAAGAACACAGCCTACTTACAAAATTTTCTTATTATCTGTGCTGATGAAATCGCTGGCAAAAGTATACATAGTAATGAGGCTTTGACAAATTATCACAAAATGCATGTAATATGGGCCGCGCGCAGGTTTGCCGATGTCGCCCCATCCTAATGAAACCAACCAAGACTCGCGCTTGTCTGCTCAGTACTGTCAATTAAATCGTGACGTCATGACACCATCGGCAAAACTTCTGCGCACGAGTAGCACTAGTAGACATACTTGCACACTCACTTATTATTCATCAATATATTACTGCATTTAATATCTCTGTGTAAGAAGTTCTTGCGATGGCAGTACGCCAACCCATCGAGCAACTGCCGCATTATTGACGCATTGTGTGACTCCGTAAAGTCCACCATCTTGGACTCCAGCAGACCCATCAGGTCGTGGTCCATGTACTCAAATACTAGGTAGAATGAACCTTTATCCTGTAGGTAATAAAACAAACAATACTGTTTACATACATCATATGCTAAGAAACATAAGCCAACACAATATTTTCTTATAATTTTATAGGAAAAGGAACTTGTTGCATCCAAATAAATAATGCACTATGGGAAAAAAGATAAAATATTACTACAAAAATTTCTACATTATACTTATGGCTATTATAACAAAACACAAATAAATAAAAAATGATACAGTGACAGACAGAAAATTTTCAACATTTAATTTTTCTCTCTCTTATCCTATAAGTTCAATATCTTATGACATTTCTTGTTTCATGTGGAAAAATTCACGGAGTAAAATACCAAACCGCTTATGACGAGCAACCTTGTGTAGGTTGTGGAGACAGTAGAAGACCAAAGCTCAGATTATATTTACATATATTATTATTATTAAATCGTGACTCAAAGAATGTTGGAATAGTGAACTGGAGAACAATGGCCATGAACAGACCGACGTGGAAGAGTTTGCTTGACAAGTCAAGGTCCACAAAGGGCTGTAAAAACTACAATTAAGAATTTCAACTTAAAGGATGATAACTTACTTTTCTAAAGTCCATAGCATCCTGCTTATCAGTGACGATTTCCCGCAGATTGACAATATTCTTATGGTTTAACTGTCTGAGGATCTTTATCTCTCGTACAGCGGTAATGGGGAAACCTTCCTTCTCATTCTCCAGCCGCACCTTCTTTAGTGCCACCAGCTGACCAGTGTTCTTATCCCGAGCTTTGTACACTTGACCATATGTTCCTTCACCTATTTGAGTTATAACCTGTACAAATAAATATTAATTAAATACAAGTATTGCGGTAGATAGTTATTTAAAATTACCAAATAACATACCTGGAAGCCATCAACACACTTCTCTCCCCAATCTTTGGCATGATACGTCGGCGTCGCAACCGGCACTACTTTGGACCCCCGTCTCTTTAATATTCTTGGCCTTTTTAACTTCGAACCAGACTGTGAATGAAAATAATGAACAAATTTAGAAACTCCAATTTTTAGCCCACACATTTAGTAATAACTGCCTTTAACTTTATGTGCAATTAATAATTTAATTTAAATGCAAACAATTAATTGCTTTTTATATTTCGAATATTGTCAGAAGGAAATTTAGTGATCATATTGTATCCAACCTAACAATGTTGCATACAATATTGTCGTTGTGTGTCATCTTTGCATACAATATTGTTAATGTGCAACAATAATATGTGCAATATGTACATACATTGGGGTCCCGCTTGTTGCGCGCACTAAACACGTGCGAGTACTGGTCGCGGCGCGAGGCTGGCGGCGGCGTCGACCCGTCCAGTTCGTCTGCGCTCAGTTCTTCCGAATCCGGCACCACTGGAACACCATAAACAAATATTGTTATCACAGTTTTTTTAGAGTTGCCGATCTTTTATTTAAATGTATACTAGCAGTGTTTTTTCCTTACATGGTGGCATCGGTAGGTTCATGATGCCGGTTCTCTTTGGTTTGTCTGGCTTCTTAATGGGACTGGGGGAGGGTGTACTCAAGGGACTCTCGTTAGCTAACGTCTTCAAGTCTTCCACCTGAAAATAGTATATTCAAACATCATTAAATTTAATAATTATTAACCTTAATTGCATTCTTTCATAGCCATTGGTTGCTCTAAAAAAATGAATGGCTTAACTCTCTCTATCACAAAAGCTTCTCACAAACACAATTCATATTATAGTATAGTGTTAAACATGGTCATTTAATGGTCACCAAGAGCGCCCTCTTTTTACTAAATCTACATACAAAATCATATGAAGGCATCATCAATTGAAGGCTTCACCATTAAAACACAGAGCATAGCGTTTGATGCAGTGCCAGTAAATACCTGTGTATTGGGTGGCATGGGCAGTTTGGTGAGGCTCTTGGGCTTGTGCGCTGGCGGCGCGGGTTGGCTGTTCTGCAGGTAGACGCCATCGACCACGCTGCCGCCTACCTTAGGCAGCGGCGGCAGGCTGGCCGTGCCCGACACCGGCGGAGCACTGCTCGGCGGCGGCGGCGGTGGTGGTGGCGGCGGGGTCTGAGTTTTTTGCTGTCGACAAAAACAATTACTTTGAAACACCCATTGCTCAGCTCTTGGACATCTTTCAAAATTTCGGTGGGACTTCTCGGGACTCTTTGATAAGGGTTAAGTTAGGGTTGTTGTGGATTCAAGTAACATTTTAGTGGATTTACACGGCAAGCCATCAGAGTTTAAAACTAGTTAAAAACCTCGTGTACCCCCAATTTTTTAGCGATCATGGACCCCATGGGTTCCACCTGGACCACTTTGCGAATCACTGGTTAAACCTTAGAAAATAATCATATTATAATTAACATTATCCGCTTTTTTATACTAGTTGCCATTTTTCTATTATCGTATCTTACTCTAAGCTAATGCGTATCACAAAACACAAAATAGTAACACAATACATCCTTATCGTACTACTATAATCTACTCTACTACTCTAATAGTATATCAGAAAATAAGTAAGACATACATCTGATTCAACACTATCAGTTGTCTCTCCGTTAGCTGTGGCTTTGTGCTCAAAGGTGTCAAACTCCGGCGGTGGCTGCAATGGATTGGGAGTGGCCATGGCCGTAGTTGTGGGAGTGGGGTTTTCCTCGCTGCCTGTGGGCGTGGGCATCGGGATGTCCACAACCTCCGTAGCCGGCTCTTTTTCACCTTCCTCCTTTGAAACCTATGTCAAAACAGTAACCAAATAGAGTTAAAAGTAATATGTAACAAATGAAATACAAAAAAATTTTGCAAAATGAGATATTTTTGTAAAATAACCTGTATTGCACTATCCGCAGTGGTATTAGAGAGTTCATCAATGGTCATAATTTCCGGGTTATTTATAGAAGCATTTGAAGAAATCGCACCTTGAGATTCCTCCTCCTTTTGACTTAAAATCTCTTGAAGCTTCTAAAAAAAGATGAAAGCGCTTTTATAAATTCAATTAATTATTTGTTTGTATCTTTTAGGAAACAGTTGTTTTACTGTACTTATTACAAACTTTATAATATTGTTGCTAACCTTTGCTCTTTTGTGTTTATCTTTAACGAGTTCTGCAAACAAGCTTGTATCACTTATCTTCTCTTTGAAATCAATTCTCCTCTGTAACGCCGATGGTGGACTTGGCGATTCATGTTTAACTCTGGCAAAAAAGGCATTATAAATTTAATAAATACCCTCATAACGTAATTATTGTAATTAGTATATTGTAATCTCATTGATGCTGCACAGATAACAAAAGGTATGTAGCAAAAAGGATTGTATATATGGCCATAGAATTATTTCAGTGGCATAAGACCAAAGTCGGGCCACTAGTCTTTTAGTGGAAAAGGTTTATATATGTTGAAGTCAGAATTTAATATGTTAATGTGTATAGACATTTGTTATGTATATGTGTGAAGAAATAATATCCCACCTGTGCCTCTCCTTGGTCGTTTCGCTGTGCCGAGGCCGGTGTCGTGGCGGCGAGGAGGAGCGCCGCCGACTGCGTGATACAGAACGACGTCGCTTCATTGAACTGCGGCTGTGTGATCTGGTTATAATTTCATTGTTAAAACTGACATACTGATAGTACAAATATATTTAAGGCAGCAGGTAGAGCAAGGGCAAGGAGACCATGATTATTTTTTTTACAAAGAGATAGCATTTTACTATACGAGAAAAATCATCAAAACGGCTTAATTTTTGCTCGATGTATTTATAAAGCAATAATTTAAAAAGCATATTAACCTAAATTTATAATCAACTTATAATAAGTGTTTAAAAAACGCACAGTTTGCTTCAACCTGTATGCAAAGCTCCTATACAATAAGCATGCTCATATAAATTAATGAGTTTGGAAGCTGTGAGAATATGGCAGACATGCAAAATGAAAATTTACAACATATGTATATGTGTTAGCCTAAAATCTAAATCATAAGCCTAGATCATTATATTCTTACAACAAACATAAATATCCCAAATGATCTCTTAAACAACCTGTTTCTCAGGTTAATATACCATGCAACTGTATCACTTATCTTAATCCGTTTATTATTTTAAACATGCAAATAAGATCAACTACACCATTACAAAGTGTTGTAAATCACTCACTTGACAACGCATTCACTATTCATTTCGTCAGGCAGACCAAGAGTAGACATGTAATGAGACCAGGAGTTATAGCACTTGAGGTGTTATTAGTGTTGTGTACATCATGTTGTAAATGCACAAATCTTTTATGAAAGTATAGGTTACCAAAGAGATTAACACAAATCCAAATTAAACCAGTGCTTTAAAGCATTAAAAGTGTTAAGATATTACAAAGTGAAAAAGCTTGAATATCAAGCTATTGCACAAACAGTGCATATATCCTTTAAATTATTTAGCCGAATTCCGCAATTAGCGAATAGCGTGCAAGCACAAGTGAACTGGCAATATGAAATATAACCAAACCAATACTAAACTGAATTATTCGAGCTGTTATTTGTGTCACCTTATGGCCAAAGTTTCTATTAGCATAGATAGATACCTATGGTGAGCGCGGACTTCCCGATGTCGTTCCCGTTCCCTGCTCCTGTGCCGGCGCCGGGGACTTTTGCGGCGGTGGCTGCGCCGAGGACTGTACTCCCGCATACGGGGCTCGTGCGTCGGTGAATCTGACCAAATGCATTCATGGGTCAGGACAAAATTGACCAACTATGCACTCAAAAGGTTAAC
>JAAOEG020000005.1:1557217-1574885 GCA_011763625.2 Papilio bianor
TTTTTCCGCTTACATTGCAACAAACGCAGGCTGAACCCTACGAGATTTATCAGATTTATACCAGTGCGAAGCCGGAGAGGGCCGCTGGTATAAAAATATAGCATAAGCAACTTCTTGATAAAAGTGCTGTATGTTAAAAGTAAAAATTCTAGTACTTTTAGTTTTAATAGAAAATAAAGATATTGTCTTTATAATATCGGTATAAACTACTCATAGTGTTAGTGCCATAAGGGAAGCCAAGCTGATTGTTGTTAGAGCGCATTCGGAGGTGGACCGATGAACATCGCAGCCGGCCAGGTGGAATAACAATCTGTGAATCAATACAATATTGTGGGGGTGTATGTATGTATGTCTTTGTATCTAGATGTCTATTATCACGTGTACATTGATATCTGATGCGTATGTTAACGCTTTGTGGTCTTTGAACACAATACCTCCTTGTGATGTCGAGATTATGAAGATAAGATTTAATAGAATTACTATTAATTTTGTAACAAAATAATTCTATTGTTATGTCCATGTTATGCCTAAAACAATACAATACAAACACAAGTGTTAATTTATATAATACAGCCGTGAGCAAAAATATATGGTCGTTTAAGAAAGTTTGAATATCTCAGAAGATAAAGACGCTAGCTAACTGAATTAAATTGTGCATGAAATTGTGCAATTAAATATCCTTAAAAAATATTAATTTATTTATATTTCATTAAAAACATAAACGAAAAAGGATATCTTACGTAAACTTTGATACTACAGTATTTTTCTATATTATTATAATTTTATATTTATTTAGATTTAAGTACTTAGTACGTGGCAACACTAAACGTAGGCAAAATAAACGTAGCCTAAGTTACTACTCCTTATTACATCAGCTACCTGCCAATAAAAGTCCCGTCAAAATCGGTCCAGCCATTTCAGAGATCAGCCCGAACAGACAGACAGACAAAAAAATTTAAAAAATGTAATCTTGGTGTTTGTACCGTATATATATATATATTCATATAATGTAGTAAAAGACGGTTATTTCAATATAACAAACATACACTCCAATTTTATTATATGCATAGATTAGTGAAGTAATAATATGAACAAACCGATGTAAGGTTTTTGTTATAGTGCGACAAACTTATTCGGTCTGAAGGGCAAAAGTGTAATTAACATGGTCGTCTTGTGGCAATGTCTATGAGTATTAAAAAAAGTGTAATTCTATACACATATATTAACATTGTCTGTTTCTGTTTTATGAATCTTCATAATTTGTTTTACGAATTGACCGGCTCTCCCGGTGTAATACCACGACTACACAGACAGAAGACAGGCATGAAGTGGAAGTAATTCCTCGTTTCGTCTGACGAGTATGGTGCCGCAGGACTAATTGTAATCCTCTTTCCGTTCCCACATTTTTATAGGACTTATAAGGAAAGGATGAGAAGGGATAGTGCATTTGACGGAGGAGGGGACGCATAGGAATGGTGGATATTCTCTTTTCGTGTACCCTTTCCCGTTAAAGGTAGCAACACATTTGCAGTAGCGGATGTCAGGGGCCGTGTTCGCTTCGCCTTTTTAGCGAATCCAGGGACCGTTTGCTCTTCTGCCACCTTATAATATAAAAAATAACGACTCAACTAATGATACTGTATAAGTACTTGGTGTTTGCTTTTGTCAAAAACGAGACTTTGACCACAGAATAATTAACAACGCAACAAATTAAAACTGTGCTGTACAGTAGGGTCGACAACATAAAATATTTTTAGCAAAAAAAATTTTTTTTATTAAAACATTTTAATTAATTAATATATATTGTTATTCCTAAAGTATATAATGAATTACATAATGTAAATAAATAGGTCGTTGATTTCGTGGTTGGTAAATCGTAATCCCAGCCACGCCTAAGGCGTAGTCCGCGCTGTGTCGCCCTGCCCTAAGCCGACGGGTCCGTAGCCGCCGCTACGTTAGTCGCATCGATCAGACCAAGCGTACACAAGCTTCGTACTACGCGGAGTTTCGTAAATTGTAGCTTCATTGTCTATTATTACAGTAAATAATGAAGCTACAATTTACAAAAGGGGAAATGTTTATATCTACAACAAGATTGCATCGTTGGAGAGGTTCTAAGTCCCAGTTTGATGAAGAATAAGTGGAATGCGTCATGTCGAAGAGATATCGACCGGGAAATGGCGGCGTAATAGCTTATATATCATATTTGGCGATAAAATGTAAGTACATTTAATACTATATTTTATTACTTGTGAATATGTTGTGATAGTTGTCTATCCGTTTTATATTTTTATTGTAATAATATAAATCAATTTTTTATGGTCTATATAAAAATATAGTGTGTTATTGTTAGCGAATTTTTCTATACATTTTTTTTAAATACAACAGATAGATACAAGATCTGTCCATTGGCACTCGCTTAGAATAATTTCTGCGTTATTTTTATATATATTTTTGTGCGTCAATTTTTACACTGGAAAACCCTTGTGCGCATGCTCTGTACCCACTTAGTCACTTCGTCATCTTGTGACGTACAATTGCGTTTACCAGCTATTGCATTATTTTGGTTAGAGTTTTCTATTGCTTTTTTTTATATTACAAGGTGGCAAACGAGCAAGCGGCCACCTGTAATCGCTGAAATAGCGAAGTGACCACTGCACATAGACATCCGCATACCTACAATCGACGGAGGAGGAGACGTACTGAAAGACAATAATTCCCCTTCCTATGCGTATTCTCCTCCGTCAAGTCCACTTCCCCATCGCACCCTTTCCTTGTAAGATAAAGATGGGAAGGGAAAGAAGTCTAAAATTAGGCCTGAGGCACCACACTCATCAGACGAAACGCGGAATAGCTTCTACTTGACCCCTGTCTTCTGTGTGGTCGTGGTATTACACCGGGCGAGCCGGCCCATTCGTGCGAAGATGTTAAAGCGGGCTCTACTACTGTTCATTGTATTTTTTAGATATTGTAATTACCACTGCGCTAGCGTTGTTGTCCTTTTGCGTTGTTCCTTTCCTTTTAAAGCACACATGTTCATGCGTAAATATGCTCTTTAATTTGTACAAGTCATCTTTATAAATATTGCATAGGTTATGTTTTCAAGTCAGTTTAATTTTTTTTTATATGAATTATGCTTTTTATTTGTATTAATTGCTATTGCGTAGACTAAGGATTTCAATAACAGAATTTTTTTATGCGACTGCACATTTCTCTTTCAAGCAATTATATTGCTTATTATTTTTTCACAGGTATCAACAAGGGTAAAATAATTCCCGATGAACATTGAATTGATACTTTGACAGCAAGCCAGTGACTAGCCATGATGTAGCATTCCCTTTTTGGTGAATATTCATAAAAATCAGAACAATGATACGACTAAAAGGTGACATAACAGAATGGTTTACATTTAACTATGCTTTCCTTCGTGAAAGCCCTTAAATGTAAGATGGTTTAATTATTATTAAAGTTAGATTATATTCCTTAATATAATAATCGTGTATGCATTAGCTTAATATTTATTTTTAATTTCTCACGTAAAAATTAAGCAAAAACATTAAAACTTTTAAAACCTTGTACGAGTATGTGGGATAAGATTAGAAAGATGGTGAATAATTATATGTTCTTACCTTTTACCTAATATAGTATATTTATTAACTGTGGTGTTTTGGAATATCTGTAGAACACATATTTTTAACTAACAATGCATTCGATTGAATAAATTTTCCGTGCAATATATTTAGGAATATGTAACTTGATCCCAGGGCGTCATAGTTAGATTATTTCTTTTAATTTCAATCAACAAAAACATTCTAAAAAATTAAATAAAAAATCAAAAAAAAATCTTTAATAGATAGCGTTCTATAGAGTATTGATAACCATAAGTATATTCTCTATTATGTAATTAGGTTAAATATATACATAAATATGTAATAAATTCATTTATTTATATTATTCTACAACTATATTAATTATTTCATTATTTTATATATATACTCTGTACTGTATTTGATTTTTCTTCCACTTTAGTAACAATATTTATACTTAATACCAATTATCCTTCATAATTTCTACCGCACTCTACCACTTGTACGTTAGTTTCTTTGATTTTGTTCATAAAAGATATGCTTATAATTATATATAGCAATTAAAGTTGTTTTTAAATATTAAAATTTGTAATGTCTGTATAATATATTTAACTGAAATATTTAAAAATACAAATAAGTGAAAAGTACTAAAGAAAAACCGTAGTACACAAGTGCAACTTGTATACATAAGCTCTAGCTAATTACATATAGATTCTGTAGGATTTGCTGGTACCTTTGACTGGTTCTGCACATGACAGACGTCTGCTCTCGTCTGGGGCTCGTTCCCATGCTACCACCATTGCTCATTCGAAACAGTGTGGCCAACATTTTAACATAGACTACAGATTCTATCTATATTAGCTATTATAGATTATTAATATGATATAAATTTAGAATATAATATTTTTTAACGTATAATAGAATAATAAATTGGGGCTTCTTTTGAACATTTTATGTTATTCATTTATATATTTAGTCATTTTTTTATTTAATTATTAATTATTTATATAAAACAATTTAAGTGATTGTTTTGTCTTTGAAATACAGTTTGTTTTAAGAATGATTTTAATAAATTTCACAGCCCAATTTAATATTATTTATTGTTATTGATAGATTAATTAATATAATAAATGTATATAATATTGGGTCGACCATGAAAAAAAAAATGGAATTACCGTTTGAAAACAGTAGTGTGTAAATAATTTTAATATAAGGAACATTTATGTGAGAAACACAATATATCGGGTTAGACCTCTCATAATGTGTAGTATGTATATAGTTTTATTTAGAGAATTTATATTTAAAATATATTTAAGATAATAGAGTAACTTATCGGTGGAGTAATAAAAAAAATTAATTAAATGTATTTACAAATAAATACAGTAATCCTCCCTATAATACGGTACACTTTAACGCGATTTCAATCCCTCAATTAACACGGGAATTTACCCATACAACGCGGGGATTTTCTACATATTTTTTTTTGTACTGTTAAATTTATAATGATTTGTACAGTTCATAATTAGCTTCGCGTACAATTGTGTTATTACAAAATTAAATTATTTTATTAAATTTGTGTATTAAAAGGTGCAGGTTTAATTTTATTTAAAAAAAATCAGGCAGCGAGAAAAGTTAAATATGATGAATAATTTATACGTAACGCGTTATCCGAGGTCGTTAAATGCGTTATACGGGAATACCCCTAAAACGCGAAATCACTTTACCGCATCATAGAGGCGATTACTGTAATATATAATTTTGATTAATATTGGTGATAGTAAGTGTAAATAAAGTAATTAAGTGCTTAGTGTAATAAAAACTGTCGAAAAATGATTGCTTTGAGCTGATAACATAGATTAACATAAGATAGTTTGTTAATAATTGTAAAAAAATAAAAACTTAGAAATATACCAAAAAAATATGCTATGCTTAAGCTCTGATATTTATTTTCGTTTCAGCGAAACAATCAAATGGCTTCTTGCCTTTACTAGTTGTTTTCAAATAATTCAATGATATATTGTTTATTAGACTTCCCCGTGACTTCATCCGCGTGGAAATGTGTCTGGATATCACTTTTATTGATTTAGGCTAATTATTTCACTTTATATACACACTTTATATATACTCATAGAATTAACATCCAAAAAAGTTTTAAAGCTCTAAAAATGACGAAATTTCCATACTACTTTCGGTTCCCCTTTCGACCCATTGCGGCCTTTTTTTCACATTAAAAAGTAGCCTATGACCTCACTCAGGCTCTAGACTATCTATGTATCAATTTTTTTTTTAAATCGGTTCAGTAATTTTGGAGTGAAAGCGTAACAGACAGACAGAGTTACTTACGCATTTAAAAAAATAGTATAGGTTTTTTATTGATAAGTAGATATATTTGTCGCGCACAGAAGGTTTGCCGATCTCCCCTTCAAATACATCGACAACGAACCGCGCTTGTTTGGTCAGTAACAACAGCTAACGCGTGACGTCATCAGGCCATCGGCAAAGTTTCTGCGCAATAATAATAAAAAATACATAGTTATAGTTATATATCATAATTGTAAATGAAAATTTGAACTCATCGCTCGGTTATTTTATAAAATCTTTGTAACTCGATTTGTTCCTGATTCGATTAACTTACTGGTGCAGTTTTTTGTATAGATTGAACTATTTTGTTTCTCTTAATATGAATTGTAATACGAAAATATTGTTTCAAAATTAAGCAAATATGTTTAGAAATTTAAAACACATATTAAGAATCTATAACATCCGACGTTCTTACTATGAAGAAAAACATTTTTTTTCCGGTAGCGGCACCGACTAGTTTCGGATACATCGGAGTCCAGGAGTTTTGTTTTATTCGCCGTCGCGTCACGCACTAGGGTCCGCAGCTAGTCGGTGCCGCTGCCAGAATCTTACATGTCATTGATAGTCGTATTAAAATTAATTTGTATCTTATAAATTTAAATTTTAAATATAAATTTACGGATAAAGGCAGGTTAAGTTATATACTTAAGTGTGTATTGTGTAATAAAAATGAAAACAAAAGTTAGGAAGGAAACTGATGTGCAACAAAGTAGTGTGTACATATTAATTAAGTGTTATTTATAAGTTTAACATAAGTTTAGTATAATTGAGCAAGTCTCAAATTATTGCGTCTGGGATCAATAACGTAGAATAGAATTCATTTGTTCTAATAGGTGTTAACGGTGGTGGTAGATTATAACTTAGATATTGTGAATTTTAATTATCGTAACATTTGTCTACGCGTATACTGTTTAAACTTTCGTGAGTCATTATTATAACAAAATAAAACCGGCTAACTCACGTATATTTAATCCGGTGTCGGCACCGACTAGTTTTGAGTCCATCGTGGGCTCTTCTACAGGGTGAGTGGGATTGGTATTATTTCGCGGTCGCGGCCTGTCTGTCCCGAAATAGCGAATTAATACCTGTCCCACTCACCCTGAAGAGCCATCGATTGGCTCGAAACTAGTCGGTGCCGATACCGGATTAAATATACGTGAGTTAGCCTTTTTATTTTGTTATTTGTCTACGCTATTGGTATCTTTTATAAAGAGATAGAAAGAGACGGCAATATAAATAGTAATAAGTGTTACGGCAGTGGAAATTCACTTTTTAAGTACGTGAATAAGGCACGATCTCTCAAGGTAGCAGTTGCGCGATAATCAAGGAGGCTAAGATGTTATATCAGCGAAATCGCAGTATAACAGTCCATCCGTAAATAAGGCATCGTAAATCTTCGAAACGAATATTATACCCTTGCGATTAAAGTATTGCGTTGCGCGTACACACAGGGTTTAATCGTCGATGCGAATTTCTGTACGTTCAATACAGGTATAGCGACCAGATGTCAAATGTGCAACTCCGCAATCTTAAAAATCGTTTTGACTAAAAAAACAAAATAACAGAGACCTGTGTCTATTTACGGATCAATATATTATTGTATTGCGTAAGTCTTAACGATACTTAAACTTAAACTTAAATAGTCTCGTTTCGGAAATTTACGTTGCCTTGTAAACTAAAGGTCTAAAATTGAGTAGTGGAATTTATTTTGCTTCGTTATATAAAATTATAGTAGTGTAGTTTGTCACACTCACTATATATGTACATAACGTTTAGATCAAAGGTTTCCAAACTTTCTGCGGGACCCCTTTTAAAATTTTCTGGAGCGCACCTAATGGCAAACGTCCAGTGTTTAGAACCAATTAAAATGTTCCCCTTTAACAAATTGTGGACTCCCGCCGGACGACCGTTGGACCCCAGGGGGTTCTCAACTACCATTTTGACATTCTCTGATGTAGGTAGACATAGAAGAAAATGTTTTTATTTTTATTTGCGTTATGAAAATAAGTTAGTAATATAAGATGTACATAAAAAAACACTTAACGAAATGGCATTAACAACATTAGTTATATAAATAGAAATTAGATTTAAGACAAACATTATTTATAAAATTTTAGACTTAAATATTTGTAAATCTTTGTGACGAACTGGGATCGAGTTATTTATTTCTATTTGAAAAAAATAAATAAAGTGGAAATTGTTGCCAGTTAAATACCACCACATGTTCTAAGTAAGCGGTATAAATTAAATGTATACAACATATACTTAGTACTAACATATTTCTTCACATCTCTAATGTTTTATTGCACACTGTATTTTATAATTACTTCTTTGCATTGCATTTAAATATATTGATATCTGTAGAAACTGATTATTGGTTTTATTTTTAAAATAACATGATAGTAATGCCTAAGAAACCATACTCATCTAACCCATAATAATGTATTAAAAACTAATGGTTTACCGCGCGACTACGTCCGCTCGAATTAAAAAAATAAGACTTAAGTAGCCTATTTGTTTTTGCCAAATTTTATCGAGATCCATTAAACCGTTCTGGAGATACGTTAAAAGAAATTACCATCTAAATATTACACTTATATCGTTATATTTTTATAATTCAGGCAATATCTTTATAAATTATAGCCTATGTGTTATTCTAATGTATAAGCTATATTATTATAAAGTTTGATCGAAATCTTATCAGTAGTTTTTGCATGAAGGACAAAAAAGCAAGATTACGCAAGATTTACGTAAGATTATATAATAAAATAAAAACATTTTATTTTATTTTGTCTTTATCGTCTTTATCTATGGATGGAGGGATGTTTGTTAGAAGTTATCTCCAGAACGGTTCAACAGATTATGCTGAAATTTGGGACATATGTCAGTACAGTCTAAAAGAATACGTAGGCTAATTAAGTTAAGTTAGTAATTACTAATTAAGCGGCTACCTTAAATCGCTAAAATAGCGAAGGGACCGCTGCCCCTGCTACAGATGCGTAGCCTACCTTTAATCGACGGAGGAGGAGACGCACTGAAAGAGAATATTTCTCCTTTCTATGCGTATCCTCCTCCGTCAAGTCCGCTTCCCCTTCCCATCCTTTCCTTGTAAGATAAGCCTGTGAAAAGAAATAAGACAAAATTAGGCCTCCGGCACGTCACTTATCAGACGAAACGGGGAATAGCTTCCACTTCGTACCGGTCTTCTGTGTGGTCGTAGTACTGAACCGTGCGAAGATGTTAAAGCAGGCTCTACCGCTGTTTAGTTTGTGGGAAGGGTGATGATCATCACGTCGGGGTCACCAATGTGGGAAGCCAAAGGGAGATCTCCGACCGAGCGAGTTGGTATGCTCGGCTAGGCCGAAGCCCACTGTTGTACATTTCAGATGTTGTATATACACCGCCGAACGTTGTAAACTTCGATAGCGCGATTCAGGATTGCGGCGCTTATTGGTCCGCCACAAGTTCTTTTTGTAATTACACGATTAAATTCGTGGGCGATAACTAACATTTAATAGACATTATTTATTTAGCAAGAAGTATATGTAAACATAAATTTGTTTAATAATTCTATTGTGTCAGTTGAGTAAAAAAGGGACTAAAACATTATAATTATAGGTGAATAAATCTCCTTAACAAACAGATTTCATGTTGGGATGAAGCGTCGAGACTGATCTACGAATACTTGACTCCGAATCTATATGCAGACAGATTACAAAGCGATTAACTCAAACTTCCTCTAGTTCATTTGATATCATTAACGACGGATTAGTACCAACTAGAATCCACTAATAGTACTGGAAACTCTAGGTACAAACTTATCCTTAGTACGAATTCTAGGTCAAATTTTACACATTTCAAATCCTACTCTTGCTAATATTACAAATGGAAATATTTAAATGTATGGATGATTGTTTGTTTAAAGGTATCTCCAGAATTGTTCAAAGAATTTTAATTAGTTACATAGCCTAGAAGAACGCAAACATTTTTTTAATCTCGCGCGGATGGAGTTGCTTGCGATAGCTAGTTTCAAAAAAAGCATAGAGGCACGTACTCAAATTCGTATTTGACTGGCTATCGGCGCGACTGCATCAGCGTGAAATTAAAAAAAAAGTTTTTAGTGGCCTACGCGTTATTCCGACCTGTAATCCATCGCTATTCCAATTCCATCTTTATTAGTTCAGCCGTTCTGGAATTGATAGCAAATATTCATATACTTAAATTTTCGCATTTTTTTACTAGTTTTTGGCTACAGCTTCATTCGTTTGGTATAAATATAATATTAAGTAGTCTGTCTTGTCCCAGACTATGTTCTACATATGTATGGGTTGAATTTCATTGAGATCCGTTATATTTTGAAGACATAAAGCTAATCTATACATACATATAATAAAATTAGAGTGTCTGTAATATTGAAATAACCGTTTTTTACTACATGTACTCGTATAAGAATATATATATACGGTACGGTACACACATCAAAATAACATTTTTTACAATTTTTGTCTGTCTGTCTGTCTGTCTGTCTGTCGGTCTGTTTGTTCCGGCTAGACTCTGAAATAGCTGGACCGGTTTTGTCGGGACTTTTATTGGCAGGTAGCTGATGTAATAAGGAGTAACTTAGGCTACGTTTATTTCAGAAAAAAATCTTTTTTTTGAGAATAAGAACGCGCGAACTGAGTCGCGGGCTACAGCTAGTAACAAATAATAATACATTCATTCATTCAAACGTACGCATTTATAATATTAATAGCGTCGGCCGCGACTCCGTCCGCGCGTTTTTTTTTCTAAAATAAACGTAGCCTAAGTTACTCCTTATTACATCAGCTACCTGCCGGTACAAGTCCTTTGAAAATCGGTCCAGCCATTTCAGAGAGTAGCCGGAACAAACAGACACACAGACAAAAATTTAAAAAAATGTTATTTTGGTGTACCGTATATATATTCATATACATTTAGTAAAAAACGGTTATTTCAATATTACAAACAGACACTTCAATTTTATTATATGTATAGATAAGTAAGATAAAGTACGACGAAGTAATTGTTTGTCTTTGTCTTCATAATTCGCTACAAATCGCTTTATTTTGTTTGGCAACTAAATATAATAAAAACAACTCGCAAACCTATGTATTAAATCACTTTAGTAGTTATTGAGTTTGTCCGGAACAAAGTACAAAATCTCTTTGTTATTAGATTAAATTGTATGAAAATAAACCGGTGGCTCAGGGGTTAAGCTCTTGATTTGTAATCTGCGGGTCCTGGATTCGAATACGGCCATGTGTCTTTCGATTTTCGAAATTCATATGTACTTTTATTCGACGTTCTTATGGTCAAAGAAAATATCGTGATGCTGCACGTATCGGCGAAGAAATTTAAAGATATGTATGAAGTCAACCTGCACTAACTGACTGACTAAGGCTTCTTCTTATTTGCCGGTTTAGTCTTGTCAGACTGGTCGTGGTAATGACATACAACAGTACATACGTAATGCGTATCAGTGACCCGTTTGACGACCCGCCGCCACTCCTCTCGGATCTTTGCCTTTTTTGAGCACTGGTGTAAGGGGACGTCCACAGCCGTTCTGATCTGGTCAGTTCATCTTATTGGGGATCTCCCGCGTGGTCTAGTGCCTTCCACTTTCATATTCAGGCTTAGTCACCCCTAAAGTAGGATTGGCTGCGAGGTCCCTAGTTCTGTTGTATAGTGATACGATGATGAAGTATGCCAATAACATCGTATATTAAGATATATGTTTATATAGTTACTTCCTTTTATTTGCTTAATATTTTTGATTAAAATCTTCGTGGTAAATAGTAATAATAAAATAGTTTCTCTTTTTAAGAACATATTGTGCTTTATTTACTGTGTCTGAAAATGTCACTTAAATGAAACGTCTGGAATCACCCTAATGGTACAGTCAGCTGTAAAAATATGTAGAAATTACAAAAGTGTTGAAACTTGTATAAGTCTTAATTTTCCAAAGATATTATAATAGGTATAATGTGAAGCGCCAATATCCGAATGGTTAAGGGAAGGGATTTTCGATCATGCGGTCGAGCATTTGAATCCCACCATTCGAGTGATGTGTGAAATAGCGTGGTGACCGCTGTCTACAGTCGTCTGAAATTACAGATGCGTTGCCCACCTTTAATTGACTGACGAGCAAACTACACCTATATAGATATATGCAAGCGGCCACCTGAAATCGCTGAAGTAGCGAAGTGACCGATGCCCATAGACATCCGCAATTGCAGATGCGTTGCCTACCTTTAATCGACGGAGGAGGAAACGCACTGAAAGAGATTATTTTCTCTTGCTATGCGTTCTCTCCTCCGTGAAATGCACTTTCCCTTCCTATATAAGAAACATGTGGGAAGGGGAAGAGGACTAGTATTAGGCCTCCGGAACGCACACTCATCAGATGCAACGTGGAATTACTTCCACTTCACGCCTGTCTTCTGTGTGGTCGTGGTACTACGTGGCCCATTCGTGCGAAGATGTTAAAGCGGGCTCTACCGCTGTTAAATGTTATATATTATTTATATTAACATGTTGACCTTGTATAATACATATGTCATTTTGATGTCATTTACACAATGAAGTCTGGTGGAAAATAACTGCGTCCTTCACGAAGCTTATTATAACGATAATTTTATCTCACTTTCGCCTTTATCGCAGTATATTTCTTAACATTTTCCTTCTAATAAATTGTAACATCGAGAATATTCTACAAGGCTT
The DNA here is from genome assembly GCA_011763625.2 of Papilio bianor. NCBI lineage: Eukaryota > Metazoa > Arthropoda > Insecta > Lepidoptera > Papilionidae > Papilio > Papilio bianor. Next base: position 1,569,907 of record JAAOEG020000005.1, read on the forward strand.
CAGACTTGACGTGGGTAGTGATTATGGAATGTTTAAGAAAATATTCTCGTAAACAATTTTAATAAGCACCCACTTCTACAGCAAACAATATATATTTTTAACATAGTCTGCTATTAGGATTTCAAAAGAATTTAATAATTCTTTCTTCAATCTAATAAAGGTATTTAGACTACAATACTTCATAATGATAGAAATGTTACGAGAACCAATATTTGCGAATCCTGAAAATTATCACTGGTCACAATAGGCCACCTCAGGTCGCCGAAATAGTGAAGCAACCGCTGGTCACAGACATCCACGATTGCAGGTGCGTACCTTTACTCAAGCCGCACAGAAAATAATAATTCCCCTTCCTATGCATTCCTCCTGCATCAAATGTACATTTCTTTCCCATCCTTTCCCTATTAGAAAAGGGTGGGAAGCAAAAGAGGAGTAAAATCAGTCTTCCAGACCGCACACTCATCAGACAAAACAAGGTATTGCTTCTACTTCACGCCTGTTTTCTGTGTGTTTGTGGTGTTGGACTGGGCGAGTCGGCCAATTCAAGCTACAGATATTATTGTTGCTGGCGTTTAGCTCCTACTCGATAGCGATTCATTCTACCTATGTGTAAATTAACCAAACCAATATCTCAGAGATAAGAGAGTATTCAAGGAAAAATCAGTACTAACAGGGCCATCATTTTGTATCAACCCTAGTTTGATATTTTGTTCAGAGAATAACACAGATTGGTTTATGAATAGCGTAGCTTTTCAGTATAGGTGCATTGAAATCGGGAGTAATTATTTACAATGTAACCGCGTCCGATTGCGGCGTGCATTGAAGTGGTCAGTCGCTGGGGTCGAATGGAATTAATACTGCAGGGCATTCCGGATGTTACAACCACATCAATGACTTGCACAAAGGACGACAAGAGCTGATCACTGTTGCGGATCCAGTATACTGTATTTGGCTACGGAAACTACGTAGTTGGCTACAGTTAGGGAATTAAATTCCCTTCCCACATATCTATGACATGTTGCATTGTACCCGAATGTGATTTCAGCAAACTGAATAGAAAATTAAATTCTATGTAGACGATTAATCTACAGCTTAATATCTACCATTTTATTAGCATATTGCGTATTTAATAGTATGTGGGTACTGCGATTTTATGCCCGAATTGATTGTCATTTGGAATTACACAGAAACCTTTCAATTAAAACGTGAATGTATTTTAGAGGGCGCAATTTGGTATATACACGCTAGAGTTATTCCTTTACACATGTTACTGGTTTCCAATTAATATCCCGTGTCCATAGGTTCAATGTAAAACGTTACCGCAATGTCCAACGTAACTTGGTCTCGGTGTGTGTGGGCACCGCTAATGACACGAGTTCATCAGACTATCACTCTCTAAGTAGGATTTAAATCCGATTTGTGTTTTATAAGTCTTTTGATGTCGAATTTAAGCTTTTAAGAATTCAATATTAATTTTTTGTTTACGTATTTGGACGGGTTTCTTGTTTCATTTGTTATTTTATATGCCTGTGCAGGTTTTACATATGCAATTCTGCGTGTCTTTGATGGGTGCCGGAGGCTCACTCTTAGTCCTCTTTCCCTTCCGATCCTTTACTCATAAGGAAAGAATAGAAAGGGGAAGAGGATTCGGCGGGGAAAAGGATGCATAGGTTAAGGATTTTCTCTTTCTGTGCGTCCTCTTCTTTGTTGATTAAAAATAGGTAACGCATCTGCAAATGCGGATGTTTACGGGCAGCGGTCGCTTCGCTATTTTGGCGTATTTTTGTGATCGCTTGCTCGTTTGTCGCCTTGCTCTATAAAAAAAAAACCTTGATACTAGGCCTTTTTTATATTGGTACAGATAAGCTTGTCGTTACATGTATCGTCAAGAAATCATGCCCCAAATTGTTCCAAAACAAAAACTTATATTTTTTTATGCCTCACTTTCTTAAAACCGCGAACGAATCGAGAGCGAAGTACGCGACTATAATACACAACGGAATAACCTTGGCCTTTTGTCCCGAGGGTCTGGGTTAGAACCTACCCCAAACTGAAAGTAGGTCGCTGCGGGTTCATTGACTTGAAAAATCGATTTGCGGCTCTGTGTTACTTAAGGTCGTACGGGTCTTACCAACTTTGATTTCAGGGTCCCTTTGTGATACACAATTATCATATCTTGTTTGTTTCTTACATTTCAAACATATTTTTCGTCACACTAATTTTCTATTAACTTATCAAACACAATAGGGAATGTAACCGGACTTTTTGTAAAATAATCGAGATCAAATATTGCAAAGAATCGAACTTTATGCGAGAAAATTGTATCAAAATCCTTATTTACAAGGTTTAGCGAAAAAGGTAAAGTCTACTTACATATTTATTTAATAATTAATTTCGAAAAATCGACAGCATTCTTACAATAAATATATACCGTGAAATATTACAGACCATTATATATTATAAAAGCATTAAATTATTGTATACTCTATAGTTTACAAATACAATTACAATATATATTTTACGTCCGCAAATGGATGTGTTTATGTATGCGTGAATGTGTGTATAAGTTTGTATGTGTATTAATGTGCTGCGGCTTCGGGGTTACGTGGCCAGTACGTGATGTCAACCTCTTTTCATTATTTTATTTTTTATGGTTTACCTTTATTTTCTAATATTTGTGTTGTAATTTGTTTTTATAATTACGCTTTTTTCGTCTTCGTGTAACAGAGCCTTGTTTTATTATATAATTTATATTATTCTTTTACACAAATGTTTCATTGGTTTTGTTGATTTTTTGTACGTAAACCCATCCACAAAGGTGAGTTAATACTATTTTAACTACTTTACTATCACAAGCTTTTAAAATGTTTATTTAATATTGTACTGTTTAATCTTTCGTGAGACATTGTTATAACAAAAAAAACGGCTAACGTATATCTTACAGTGGGAGACGAGCCGCAACCGCTAAGTAATACCAGTCACACTCACCCTGAAGAAGAGCCCCCGATGGGCTCGAAACTAGTCGGTGCCGACACCGGATTAAATATACGTGAGTTAGTCGTTTTTATTTTGGTTATTTAATACTAAATTTCAAGACAATGATAAATTTTAACAAATTCCAACAAGAATATTCATAATGAACACCGTCGCTTTAGTAGAATAAATTATTGGAGAAACTCTCCTTTAATTAATCGGAGTATTCCATCTGATTGCACCGTGTTCATATTCCTCGTTCATTTTCGGTTCAATAGCTAGATAACAACTTCTCTTATTATTTATCATAAACAATGTAGATGGTTCAAGAATGAATATCATATTGTATTGACGTGTATCTCGTTAATACTTAAAGGGTTGAATAAATCACCTTCGAAACATTATCGTCCATACATATTAGATGTTATAAATCAGTGGAAAGTACAATATTCGAGTTGATCTCTCGTCCATCTAAAATTTATCGTAATTATTTGGTGTTAGCTTTCCTACTGAATTATTTTTTTCTCGGACAATCTCCTTTTGGACTTTTTTTATGTGGAAAACGGTGGAAAATGAGCAAGCGGCCATCTGAACGAAGAAATAGCGAAGCGACCGCTGCACATAGACATCCGCAATTGCAGATGCGTTGCCTAATTTTAATCGGCGGAGGAGAAGATGCACTTAAAGAGAACATTTCCTCTTCCTACGCGTATCCTTCTCCGTCAAGTTCCTTTTTCCTATCCTTTCCTTGTAAGATAAGGCTGGGAAGGGCAATAAGACTAAAATTAGGCCTCCAATACAAAACTAATCAGACGAAACGCGGAATTACTTCCACTTCACGCCTGTCTTCTGTGTGTTCGTGGTTCACACCGGGAGAGCCAGCCCAATCGTGCGATGATGTTAAAGCGGGCTCTACCACTGTTGAACCTGACTTCACTCCTGTTGATGTTTTCGATCTTGTGGACACTTTTGAACTGCGATATCAAGGACTGTCGTCATGCCAGCGAAGAGATCTAACATTTAACTTTCATTCATTCATAAAATCATTTATGTAACCATGTTTTTTATTATATCACTGTATTAAACACGTCCGCAACGTCCAGTACGAGCATTATCTTACTAATATTATAAATGCGAAAGTAAAGATGGATGGATGGATGTTTGTTAGAAGGTATCCCCAAAACGGCACAACGGATCTCGATGAAATCTGACACAGATGTAGACCATAGTGTGGAAGAACAAATAGGCTAACAAGTAAGTTTTTTTAAATCCACGCGTATGGAGACGCGGGCACATAGTGTATTATAAACTTGATATTTTACTATTAAAATCGATGTTACGACTTATAAATTTTATAGGATCTAAATCAAATGTCTGAAGGTATTGACTGCGTCAATATTTCGGATGCAGTGTCGCTAGATTCAATTTATGTCACCGCTCCATTCACGGCGGGGTGGTAAAGCAACAGACGCCGGCAGCACCCTCCCTGGAGGATGGGGGAGAGGGTTGAACGTGTGTTGCCAGTTATCTGTTTGTTGAGACGTTCGCTCTTTGCTTGATCACATCCTCTAACAAGAATATCGTGTTCCTTCATTTCTCTATTCAGGTAATAAGATCTTGTAAGTCTCTTTACAGAAAGTCAAATATCTGCATTTCAATTTGAACTGTGTTACTGAGACGAGTCTTTAAAATAACTAGCGGCCCGCTCCGGCTTTGCACGAAAAAAATAATAATATACTTATTACATTATTTTGATAAATCTAGTAGGGTTCAGCCAGCGTTTGTTGCAATGTAAGCGGAAAAAATGTAATTTACGACATCACATTATAAACCTCAGAAATAACAGTATTTCTCCACTATTTATGGATGTTATGATATATAAACCTTCCTCTTCAATCAATCTATCTATTAAAAAACAACTATTGAAATAGTTCATTAAAATCCGTTGCGTAGTTTTAAAGATTTAAGCATACATAAGGATATAGGGACAGAGAAAGCGACTTTGT
>JAAOEG020000005.1:1674868-1713008 GCA_011763625.2 Papilio bianor
TGCAGATGTCCATGGGCGTCGTTGATCACCTTGGTGTTTTCGCCGCTCGTTTGCCCCCTTCCCTTATAAAAAAAAAATAAAAACTATATCAGATTTCATCGAGATACGGTCAACAATTTAGGTCTAAAACTCTGAAACACACCCATTCATCCATCATAATTTCTGCAATTATTTTATTAAGATTAAAGAATCAATAAATATATTATCTATATATGAAATGTTGCATCTAATCTTTTCAACGTTTATATTCAGTGTAAATTAAGTTGCAAGAATTATCCATAGGATACAATGGACACATATATTAAGTAATTGGTAATGAAATGGCACTATTTGTCAGCTATAATTTTATTCGAATACTGATAATGTTAACCATTAAGTAAAATAATTATGGGATATCATTAACTTTAAGGATTATCATTAAAAATAATTGTAATTATTAATTATTACCAGTTATTCATCACCAACTGATATATTAAAACTGACAAAGTCATTAATTCTGGTAATATGACTATCACAATATAATTTTTGTTACTTAATAGATGACAATTATGTCTCATCGTTGTATCGTAGAAAGAAGTAAAGGCCGCCTGTTTTAATTAGTTGAAGGAAAACTGTCCGATCCGGTAATAATAACGAGGTAACGGCCCGAGCCAAGGTTCCTGAGGGAGCTCTCGAGCTTAGTTACTCTTAAAACGGAGATTTAGGTTGATCTGACACTTGAGCTTTAATGGCATTCTTCGATCATATGTCACACCGGTGACCTGTCTCCATTTCATCCAACCTGCATTTATTCGGCTTTTCACGTCCCGGTCAATGCCACCGTCACCCTGTACGACTGAACCCAGATAATTGAATTCAGAGCAAGTTGGTAGAGTCACACCATTTAAGGCAATTGGAGAAAAAGTTTTAAATAAAACTTAGTATCCCACGTTAGTTCAGACTATGTTCTATGTCTGTGCTTAATTTCAATAAGTTGAACCGAATATGTTGAACCGTTGCGGAAATATCGAGTAAATAACAAAAAGCAACGTCGTAACTATTTCCGAGATCAAAAGTAGCATATGTGATCTTGCAGACTATCCTCTACATCTATAGCGAACTTCATCGAGATCCGTTCAGCATTTTAGGCGACAAACATTAACAAACATCCATCCATCCATCTAAACTTTCGCATTTATAATGTTATTAGAATCAGGATTATGATTAAGTTAGATTAAGATTAAGGAAAGCTACTAAACCTGCTTCGAACAATCTTTTTCTTTAAGTAAAAAAATAAACAGAATCCAATCTTGGACGTTACGTTCCTTAAGATTTTTTTAAAAGGCTAATTAATATTGTGTTCTCGGTAAACTCGATGGTAATACCGTTATCATGACAACGACCTATTTTCATACTATTTTTAGAAAAGCGGCTCGTGTAAGGAGTTAGAAGGTATTATTGTGAAATGTAAGGAAAAGTTAAGAAACTTCAAGGACCAGTTTTACGGATAATAAGATAAAGGGTGAGACCGGAAAAACTGACTTGAAAATATAAAAAATGCACCAAAAATATTATTGCGCCAATCTTCTTATGTATTATTATATTTTATTATAGTGTATATTTTCCAATTATTTCAAAGTTTTAATTGCCTTACTCTGACTTGATAAATCTTCTTTCTCTTAGTGTAGATTTAGATAAGCATAAATGTAAATCTTAAGGTTTTTGAGTGCAGACGGTGTGTCCTTTTGAGGACTCTACAACATTGTAGTATCTCTATTTTCGTTAACATCATCTATCATTCTAGCAAAAGATTAAACAATAAATAAAAAAATCTTAATTGAACAAAAAATATTTTTGCAAATTTGATAGAGCTGTTTCTTGTGCTAGGTTGTGTTAAAGGAGACAGCGTCTTTTACTTTTGATCTTAATAAATATTTTTTTTACCCTATGCAGTACTCTATAAGTTATCAAATATACCTAATATATTATATGTCTGCGCTTGTATGTTGTGAGGGTGTTTTTTTTATTATAAGATGGCAAACGAGCAAGCGGCCACCTGAATTCGCTAAAATAGCGAAGTGACGAAGCGAGAAGGAGATACACAAAAATACTATATTCCCTTTCCTATGTCCTCCTCCTCCGTCAAATTCACTTTCCCGTCCCATCCTTTCCTTATAAGAAAAGTGTGGGAAGGGAAAGAAAATTACAATAAGGCCTCCGGCACCAAACTAGTCACACGAAATATTCGCACGGATAACCCGGAGCGGGCCGCTAGTTTAAAATAAAACATTTGAAGGAAACAGTACAATTATGTTGCTTTAGAAATTAATATGTAATAAAAATTCTATACAAAAATGTTGATATTTTTTAATTAAAATATAAGAAACTTTATATGAAATTTCTTTTTACAAGGATCGCGTCTTTCCATTATAAATGAAATCTTTTGTATGGTTTCGTCTAGCTTATATTACGACCGTTCTTTATATCTCGTTGCTTGCAATCAAATTCTCTGCTAAATATCTTAAAAGAAATTCCTTAAAGATTCGAATTACGACTTAGCGTCTTTCAAGAAGTGAGCTTCGTAGTTCCACTAGTGTTGCAGATGTCAATTGGTGTTATTGATCACCTCGATTTTTTTTAATTCATGAAACAGTAAAAATGTGTCTTTAATAATTATTTAAGTAAGTTTTAGATTGCAATAAATGAGAAATAGTGCAATAGATCGTTTTTCAAAATATCATTTTGTATTATAACTGACAACACTGAGGGAATTTATCGCAATAAAAGACAGAACTTTTATTGCTTACTGTTGTACTTCGATATTTTTTTATATTTAAAGGTGGCAAACGAGCAAGTGGCCACTTGAAATCGCAATCATCCGCATCCGCAATTGCTGATGCGTTGCCTACCTTTAACCGACGGAGGAGGAGACACCCTGAAAAAGAAATTTCCTTTTCCCAGGCGTATCCTCCTCCGTCAATTGCACTTTCCCTTCTCATCTCTTAATTGTAAGATATGGGTGGGAAGGGAAAGAAGACTAAAATTAGGCCTCCGGTACCACACTCGTCACACGAAACGCGGAATAGCTTCCACTTCACGTCTGTCTTCTGTGTGGTCGTGGTATTACACTGGGCGAGCCGACCAATTCGTGCAAAGATGTTAAAGAGGACTCTACCACTGTTGAATTTCTCTACGTATATATTATTTTCCTTCATCATCAGCACACTATACATCCCCATTGAGGGTCTCGGAGCTTACCTTTAGTGAATTTTTTCCTTAGATCACCCATTTTTATTAAAATAAATTGTTTTCTAGTCTTTAGCCAATGCTACTGGTATGTACGACTATATTACTATATTGCTATTTTTACCTAGAGTCTTACAAAGATAATTTAGACTTTTGTATCAAGGTTCAACTTTCTGACAATAGATGGCAGTACTTCAGTAAGATTTACTTAAGTTTGAAATTCCTAGTTTCGTCCACGAGATGGCATAGCTTGTAGAAAACTGGCAGACTTTTTACATGATTTTTTCGTTTGTATAGATGGGGCTAAACTTATGAATGAAGGCGCGTAGAATTTAAAAAAAATATCTATCGTGAAACAACTTTTCTTCGTATAATTATTTATAAAAACAATGTCTTGTACGATTTCATCTTAAAATGAAGATTCGATTCAATCTCAAGATCGAAATAATTATAAACAAGGTTAGAATTATTCTTAACGTGGGTTACCACTGGAGAAAAAGTGTTGTGATAATATTGTTAATTAAGTTTATTTTAAGGATTACGAGAGCCGAAAACTTGATTCTGTATAAATGTTGCGGGCGTGGAAACCTAGTCTTATTTCCCGTCCTATCCTTACCTTACAAGGAAAGGATGGGAAGGGGAAGTTGACTTGACGGTGGAGGATATGCACAGGAAGAGGAAATATTCTCTTTCAGTGCGCCTCCTCCGTCGATTTAAGGTAGGCAACGCATCTGCAATTGCGGATGTCTATGGGCAGCGGTCACTTCGCTATTTCAGCGATTTTAGGTCGCCGCTTGCTTGTTTGCCACGTTGTAATATAAAAAATCAAACCGTCTACACTAAATATCATTACAATCATATACTAATATTATAAATAGGATAGATTTGATAGCATTGAATAGGCTCCGAAATTACTGAACAGATTTAAAAAAATTCCATCTCTGCTGAGAATCTTACTAACCCTTGGAGATCTTACCACTTACTATTCACTTCTTACTAAAATAAATGTGAATGTTTAGATAGATGGATGTTTGTTAGAAAGTCCAGAACGGCTAGATGAATCTAAATAAAATTATGCTGTAGAACACAGTCTGGAAGAGCGCATAGGCTACTAAGTTATTTTTCAATTCTGTGCGGCCGGAGTCGCTAGCAAATGCTAGTTTTAAATATACTGGATACTTTAGATAAAAAAAATCATGCACTTAGAATCTCATAAGCTTTCCACCCGTAGTTTAATTCTTAATTTATGACAACTGATATTTTGCGAAGGTCAATGACCTTCATATTGCAGCATAGATCTTCCGTCATTGTCTTTTTTAATTATTTCTCTGTCGCGAACAATACAAAAGGCGTGCTTTCCAATCGCTTTATAAAGGTTCCAAGCTTAACGCGACAATTCTTACAAGTATTGTTGTCACAGAATCTCGTAATGTACTTGCTGACCCAAAAGACTCTGTCGAGACACAAACCCGCTTTTTACAGTAACATAGTAGTTTTTATTAGAATAAAGTAATGATCAAATTTTTATTTCATTGAAATCTTGTCTATAGTATTTGTAATACAAGACAATAACGAAATTCACGCCCGTGATCCAGAGGTGTAGACAGAGATCACAAATTTTTATTTGGCGCAGTACTGGCACACATTTCCTGCCTCTTCAACATTCATACGTCTACGCATTGCACGTCGGTTTCAGGGGATCTTTTTTAGTATTTGCCCGCGACACCGTACGCGTGGAATTAAAAAAAAAATAACTAATTTTGTAGTCTCTGTGTCCTTTCAGAATGTATGTCTTATATCTATGCCATTTCATATAGAACTTTTGAACCATTCTGGTGATACTTTCGAACATCCATCCGTCCATACACCCATCTAAACGTTCTCATTTAAAACATTAGTAGCTGTCGCCCGTGACGCTGGCGCTAAATTTAAAAAAAAACTTTATTAGTAGCCAATGCGTTCTTTCAAACTATGTTCTACATCACTGTAAAATTAATATGTTGAACCGTTACAGAATTATAGCTTAAACAATAATTTTGATGTTTCCCACAGGAACCGTAATTATTTCCAGGATCAAAAGTAAATTATGTTCTTTCAGACCATCCTCTACATTTATGCCAAATTTCATCGAGATCTGTTCAGCAGTTTAGGCTACAACAAACTCTAACAAAGATCCATCCATCCATCTAAACTTTCGCATCTATACATATAATAAAATCGGAGTGTCTGTCTTTTATTTTAGAAAAAGAATACACGGACGGAGTCGCGGGTGTCAGCTAGTTTATAATATTACTAAGATTAAGATTAAAAAGTAAGGTTTTGCCAATAAATTACTCACCCTCTTCAAATCATGAGTTAATCTCGAGGAAATATTTAAGTTTTAACAATTATTATTATTGTATAATCGTTACATGCTTTAATAACGCACGTGCTATGGTACAGGTTCGTTTCGGTACGTCAGTTTGTTGCGTGCAGTCGCCGGCTCAACCGCTGTGGTTCCGGTGGTTCTCGTGTTTCAACGTGCATTTCGAACTTCTAACGCGAGGCGAACGCACGTGTGGAAGAATTCTTAAGAACTTTTAAACTGTGGCATAATAAATAAATACTTTTGATTATTGATAAAATAAAAACTAAATCTTTTTTTTTATGTGTATGGATATGTAATATCATAAGGGTTGTTCAAGTGTAGTGGTGCGTAAAAAAGGGTCAGTATGGAATACAAAAACTTTGTTCCCATAGTGTTCCTGTTTATTGTTATGGAAATAGTTGGTAAGTGTTTTGTTTTTAATTAATACATAAATTAAAAATCAAACTACATATTTTATGTTACTTACATATACTAAATTTAAGATCTCTGAAATTTTTTTTTCATTCAATTTGTACACCGTATAAAATTATATTTTTAAATCTAATGTATTAAAATTAAAGACATTACTTTTTAAATCAAAATTTGCTCTTTACGTCAAGAATCATTATATTTGCAGTAACACCATTTTTTACCTAAAATATTAAGGTTTTAGTATTTTATAATGCAAACCTTTTTTTTATTATATAAAAATTAGATTTATATAAACGTATAATATTTTTATTTTTTACATAATTGTTTTTACGAAAAAAAATTGTAACCTAAAATTAAACTTAATCTTTAAATGGACAGCTCTATTCAAAAATTATTTATTTAAAAAACAATCTGTTGACTAGGATATCCGTATCAAAAATCATATCAACTTCTTACTCCTTAATCTTCGTCGTTAGTTTTCCAAACTCGTGTTCGTACTTACATACCATAATTGCTAAAATTTGATTACATCGATGTATGGATTTGTCACCGTATCGTACGTATCTGGACATATGTAGATTAAAATCCGGAATAGATACTCAAATTTTATTTTAATTTTAAGAAAATTAGCAACAGTCGTCCTTGAATTTAGAAAACACTAGCTTTTGCCCGCGACTTCTTTCGCACAGAATTTAAAAAATAATATAATTTTAAAATATTGAGCATGTATCACCCAAGGATAGACGTAGTCTTCCAACAGTGAAGGAATTTTTCAAATCGGCCCAGTAGTTTTAGAGCCTATTCATTGCAAACAATCCAATGGTACCTGTTTATATTTTTGTAGCATAGAGTATCTATTTGCAACTGGCTGATATGCATGTTAAATAATAAGAAAAAAAAACTTTTAATTTTAAATCAGAGAGAATGATGTCAGTTGTAGAGGGCGTCGTATCCTGCGCAATAAAACCACAAGTTCCGCTTGTCGCGACACGCTAAACCCACCAGCTACATATCATTAAGAATAGAATAGAACAAAAGGAATACGAGCTACTAATTACGAGCCGGCATATATGAAATGCAAATTTTAAATGTTAGCAAAGGTCTTGATATCATTTTTAGGTCTTGCAATGAAAAATTGTATCCTGCGTTTGCAAGTTTATTCATATTTTTTACATTTAAATGTAGATCTGCTGTTTTTTATAGTTGTAAATTATTTTAAGGGGTTTGATTATATTTTTTTAATAATACGGTAAAATAAATCTTACGATTAGGTTTACTTGACCCTTAGTGTGCTTACAGAAAAATTACCTTGTTCTCACAACGAGGCTAACTCTGTCTCTTACAAAATAACCAACTAGACTTAAAATCTGTAGGTCCTGGGTTCGAATTCTGCTATGCACCAATAAGTTTTAATTTTCGAATTTCATATGTATGTTCTTACTGTGAAGGATAATTAGGACAGAACCTGCATATCTGCGAAGAAATTCTAAGATATGTGTGAAGTCAACCAACCCATATTAGGCCAGCGTGGCTGACTAAGGCCTGGTCGCTTATACTTAGGGTATGCCACAAGCCATCAGTGGGAATGTATAGTTAGCTTAGCTAATGATGAGTTGGTCAAACGACATAATAGTACAAACCAGTTAGTCATATACCACTGACTAATCTTTTTTTACAGATATATTTAAAACCTTCCTATTGGTTATTCTTTCCACGTCGTCATCTCAATGCATACGAAACATTCAAACGACTATCGCTTTTAGTTTTGAATACCGCCAGACCCCATAGTACTTTATAACTCTCGTGCAAGCGTACAGCTCGATACAGTATCACCATTCTCAACTTTAAGTTAAACAGACTGGAAAATTTCTAACTAGAAGACGCATCTATAGATTAAATAAAAAAGTTTTTTATAACAATGTAGCAAGCATGTTGAACTACGTTCTGTCTATTCATTTTATAGTTTTTAATAGACAACACAATTATATAATCAATATTTATAGATACTAATATTTATTTAATTAATTTACTTATCAAAAAAATAAACCGGATATTCAGTATTCAGATAATAAGCTTATTAGGTTTATACGGATTTAACCTAATTTAGTTTTTCAATTCTATCCTCTTTTCATAGAAAATTCAGGCCATAGACTAAAGTAGATATATACTTTATCAGTGATAGACGCCAGCCATTACAACATCTGATGAACAAATTTGCCGGCTCTCCCGGTGCAAGACCACGACCATTCAGAAGATAGGCGTGATATGAAAGCAATTCTGCGATTTTTTATGAGTGAACGTTCCGGAGGCCTAACATTAGTCAAATTCTCTTCCCTTTTCTTATGAGGAAAGGTTGGGAAGGGGAAATGTATTTGATGGAGGAGGGGACGCAAAGGAACTATTCTCTTTCAGTGCGTTTCCTCCGTTGTCGATAAAAGGTAGGCAGCACATCTGTAATTACAGACGTCTATGGGTAGTGGTCACGTCTCTATTTCAGCGAGTACAGGTGGCAGCTTGGTCGTTTCCCATCGTGTAATATGAAAAAACAACTATGAGTTTAACCTCATATTCGACTGTAAAACACATTTTATATCCCAGTTTTGTCTATGGTAGTTACAATACATTTTTATATATGTATATCGACAGTGGAAACTCACCGTTATAGTAAACACGGGCATTATGTCAACATCTAAACTATATTTTTCAATGTTCAATGACCTGATTGGAATTAAGTAACATAGTTTATTAAAATGTTAGCTGTTCTATGAAATCCTTTATTAGATGCTTCCTATAGGGCTGCCAAAAACTCGATACACTACATTTTGTTTCTATTAATTAAAATTTTTAAATATTGAGTTTTTTATATTACAACGTGGCAAACGAGCAAGCGGCGACCTGAAATCGCAAAAATACCGAAGTCACCGCAACCCATAGACATCCGCGATTGCAGAGGCGTTGCCTACCTTAAATCGTAGGAGAAGAAGACCCACTGAAAGATAATATTTCCTCTTCTTATGCGTCCCCTCCTCCGTGATATCCATATCCCCTTCCAATCCTTTCAGTACAAGAAAAGGGTGGGACGGGGAAGAGGACAAGTATTAGGCATCTGGAACGCACACTCATCAGACGAAACGCGGAATTTTTCTTAATAAATTTTATTTTTAAATATTAAAACATCTTTAATTTTAAATCATTTCTATAGCATTTAATTTCTTTATGAGTTTGGCGGCAACCATATCGGTCACACCTCGTTGCAAGCAGGGACTCGGTATGAAGGGCGTGGAGTACAGCATGCAAGGCTGCGCCCTTGCGGCACGTTGCAAGGCACACAAGTGTATTATTGTACCGGAACATGAAGATTCCCTGTAACATATGTGTTGTTTCACACCTTTTTTACTTTGAGAAATTAAAAAGTGTAGAAAAAGTATTAAAACCTTCGCTATCATCAACAGAGGTGACTTTAAACACAATAGAGAACAAATTATGTATATTATACAATACTTTGTATTACTATTTAGTTACAGTCTTGATCGGAATCCTTTGGTACATCTGAGAGTTGACACATTATGTGCGACTCTTACATACATTTCTATCAGCCGTTATATTTAAATTAATTCCTTAAGCATATCATTAATGGAACATCGATGAGTCTGGGGTTGAGGTGCTTGACTTATAATCTGCAGTCTTCAGTACCAATCCCGCTTTGTATTATACCAGTGTAATTCGATTATTCGAATTTCATATGTACATTTAGTGACGTTCTTACGGTGAAGGAACACAAAGTGATGCAACCTGCACATTTCGATAAAGAAAGATCAAAGATATTAGTGAAGTCAACCAACCCGTATTGGAACAGCGTGGTTGATTAAGGCCTAGTAATCCCTCATTTAAGGTATGGTTCCAGCACCACTGGGGACATATCTAGGGAACTGTTATGATAATGTATACCAATAAAGTTATTTATTTTTAAATTTCATTTTGTAACTTACATTAGAATGCAATAAAATATTTTAATTCCTTGTACAGTTGTTTTCAACTTAAGATTAGTTTATTTCTTTCTTTAATTAAAAATAAAATGCAAAAATCCTCCACAAAACCAAGTAATTAGAAGTAAAGGAGCACTCTAAGTTTTAACGAGCACTTCCTGTGAGAAATTGCGAACTTAGAAAAATCAAGGCGCAGTAAAAGAATGGCAAGTAAGTTAGATCGGAGAGAGAATAGAGAGAGAAGTGTTATCGAAAGAAAAGACTTCTTAAATTCTAACTGAATTAATGCGAGCTTTAGAAAGCTCATGAACGTTCGTTTGCGGACTGAGCTTTCTGAGATAGGGTGCGGCTACCAAGTACACTATAAAAAAGTTTTGTTTTGTTAATTAACTAGGTTTTAAGTAACATCTGTGACTATTTATAAACTTAGACATTGAATAAAGGAGGTTTGCTTCATATGTGAAATTGAATGCTTCATTTTTACAGAATGAAAAATGTCTCGAGCCATCTATATTATAGTATTCAAATATTCACAAATGTTCAAAACATACTGCGGTTAATTTAAATATTGAAGCTTTAATAATTTGCATAGAGCTGAAAATTGGTAGGAATATTCGGAAGACCATTATATGTGAAACCTAAAATTTCACGATAGATCCACTATTTAGAATCCGAATAAATTTACTCATGATTAAGCTATTTAATACATCATCAATTAACCTTAGCCCAAACCACTGAAACTATTATAGTAGCTTGAAATTTTGCATAGATCTTCCTGAAACTACATACTTTTACATTCTTACTTTGATTTTTCATTCCTCACTTGTTCAAAGATTCAAAATCCAGTTTTTACTTACAAGTAGAGAATTAGATGATTATATTAAAGTCAAGTAAACACAAAAACTTAAACTTATTTAAACTGCCACAGCTTTTTTTTTTAATATTACAAGGTGGCAAACTAGCAAGCGGCCAACTGAAATCGCCGAAATAGCGAAGCGACCGCTACCCATAGACATTCACAGTTGCACACGCGTTGCCTACCTTTAATCGACGGAGGAGGAGACACACCGAAAGAGAGCATTTCCCTCCTTCGTTCACTCCACTTCCCATTCCTATCCTTTCCTTGTATGATAAGGGTGGAAAGGAGAAGAAGACTAAAGTTAGGCCTTCGGCACCACACTCATCAGACGAAACGCGGAATTACTTTCACTTCACGCCTGTCTTCTGTGTGGTCGTGGTATTACACCGGGCGAGCCTGCCAATTCGTGCGAAGATGTTACAGCGGGCTCTACCACTATGAGCGGGCTCTACCACTTTTCATTTTATTGCCCTAAAATACATTTCAAGGGATCACGACACATTTTTGCACATGTGATTTACCTGTGAAAATTAAAAAACTAGTTTTAAATAGTACTCAGTGGCCTGGAAATGTCGTTCCCCCTTTTCACGGTACGCTTGTTTTTATAATACATATATCACTACTCATATTAGACCTACATTAGAGTTGAATTCATTACGGGAAAAACAGCTTTAAGGATAGAATGATACAACCTGATATTGCTTGAGATGATAATGTGGTATATTATGAAGTAATAATTTTGACACATTTAACTAATTAACAACGAAAGATATCAATTAAAAAACACAGATATTATCCACACATATAATAAAATTGGAATTTGTAATATTGAAATAACCGTTTTTTACTACATGTATTTGAATATATATACGGTACACACAACAAAATAACGTTTTTGAAATTTTTTTGTCTGTTTGTTTGTTCCGGCTAATCTCTGAGATGGCTGGACCGATTTTGACGGGACTTTTATTGGCAGTTAGCTGATGTAATAAGGAGTAACTTAGGCTACGTTTATTTTAGAAAAAGAACGCGCGTATCAAGTCGCGCGAGACATGTAGTAAGAAATATAATCATTGTACAGTCAAGGAATTTTCGTTTCCATGTACGACCAAATGGATCTGTTACTGTCATCATAATTGCATTAAGCATTGATTTTCACCGTAGTGGCTTGGAAATTAATGTCCTCGACTATATCATATTCAATTATTCGATGATTACGGATTTCCATTTGGCACGGGTCGCGTATGTGAGCAAAATTAATAATGATTCGTCATCGACTACCTATTGTTAACAAATTAAGATCTTGGTGAGATTCACGCTGTGAACATTTTGTATGCACTTAGAGGTGTGTGGGAGTTTTATTTCACACAATCACGAGCTATGTTAGTTTACACGAGGACAGCACAACGCAGAAGAGTAACAGACCAGTACTCCTATTGTTTGAACGCGCATCGCGAGTCAGAACTTTCTAGGCACTATTCTCCTTCAGCCTAAGTGCGTCCACTGCTGAACGTAGGCCTCCCCCATCAATTGCCACAATGCCCGGTCCTGTGCCGCCCGCATCCAGTGCATTCCCGCAACCTTGACCAGGTCATCGGTCCATCTTGCGGGAGGCCGCGTCGACCAGTCCGTGGTCGCTATTCTAGTACGTTTCGTCCCATCGGCCCTCGGTCCTGCTGTCAATGCCGGCCCATCGCCACTTAAGGTTTGCAATTCTTTGCGCAGTGTCGGTAACTTTGGTTTTGAGACTCCAAGCATTGCCCCCTCCATTGCTCTTTGTGTGACTTTGAGCCGCCTAATGTTGCCCGCGATGTTCTAGGCAAAGTAACACTCAATGAACGATATTGCCAGAGAGAAATTAAAAAAATATAGCATAAGTGAGACGCTCTGGCTTCACTTGGATAGCACAGTATAGCCTAAACTCAGTAATATTGTACTTTTCAAACAGTGAAAGATTTTTTGAAATCTGTTCAGCAGTTTCGGTCCTCATTTAATGCAAACTGCAATTCCTACTCTGCCGTCGTGTAAACCTTGCACCCGAATACTACCTTAGCATTGTACGTGCTCGGTCTATTATGTGCGATATAATTGGGTTACCCTGTTATTCGCCTACCGTGGTTATGTGATATAATAGCTTACGAACGCATTTTAATTGGCAACTCTTGTTTCTTTTATCTTTCCATTACCATCTGCCAAATGGCCAGTATTAAAATTATTTAGTTCTAAACTTTAGTGCCAGAAATTTATGAGACCCGGTGAGAGAGAGAGAGAGAGAGAGAGAGAGAGAGGAGGGGGGAGATGAGAGAGATCTTGTCATTTCTACTTTAGTTCTAGTGATACTCTTCTGGTATTACTAAGAAGTCGGTAGTGTGCTATTGTAATTTTGTTTTACTTAACTCCATCGGGTCAGATAAGTTTATCAGTCTATAGTTTTAGATTATAATTTTACAAGAAGTTTAAAGGAAATGAAAGCTCGAGTAAATTCAGTTTCTTCGAAGGAAATCTGTACATATAATAAAATTGGAGTGTCTGTTTGTAATATTGAAATAACCGTTTTTTTCTAAAATTTTTGTTTGTCTGTCTGTCTGTCGGTCTGTTTGTTCCGGCTAATCTCTGGATTGGATGGATCGATTTTGACGGGACTTTTATTGATAGGTAGCTGATGTAATAAGGAGTAACTTAGGCTACATTTATTTTAGAAAAAATATTTTATTTTAGAAAAAAAAGCCCGCGACTCCGGGCGACAACTAGTCATAGATAAAAGCTAGGCCAAGCAAAATATTTTTCTTAGAATACTAGTTATTCATTATTAGGTATCTCCAATCTTCTTCGATATTTATGAACATGAAAATTAAAGACAAAATTAAATAAGAACTTTATTTACAAAGATGAATTATACTGTTTAAACTTTCGTGAAATATTAATATATTATAACAAAATAAAAACTGCTAACTTTGAATCGCGGAACGAACGTACTTTGGCTATGTGGGCTGATCTTTACGTCTTTGGTCTTGTCTTGTCTTTATGTCTTTGGGCTGTGGTGTATTTCAAAAAACCTTTTATAGTGTATACATATACATAAATTTCGATCGTACGTGTGTTTTATAAATACAGTTGTATCACAAAATAAAATATATTTTTCTCTAATTGATATTAAAAGTTATCGCGAGTAAATAGATTCGCGAAGTCAACCCACTCAACAGCTGTATTATAGAGCTTGGCGAAGTAGAGTACTTATGACCAACTTTCTGTATGAATGAATTTAATGTTGAATAAACGAAACGGGTCATTCATTAAGTCTATTCGAGTTAATGGTTCAAATACTTAGCTCTTCAAATGAATGTTTTTTAATATTCATTTCAAGAGACAGTGCAATAAAATATGACACGAATTTATTCTATTGGAGAAATAATGTTTTTACACGTTTAAGATAACAAGGAAAATGTCTATTAATATTAAGACTAAACAAATTTCATAAGTCACCAATGGATAAGCTTCGTCAGATTATAATCCAATATTAAAATTGCATCATCAACATCGTAAGCTCACTTTACGTCTCAACTCAGGGGCTCAGAGCCTATCCTAAGTTAGAGGTGCCTTAGTCAACCACACTGGCTGGAATTTCTTCGCAAATATGCAGGCTGCATCAGGATGTTTTTCCTTCACCGTAAAATCATCGGGTATATACATATAACATATGAAATTCGAAAATCGAAATACATATTGGTACATGACGGGATTCGAACCAGGACCTGCAGATTACAAGTCAAGTGCTTAGCCCCTGAGCCACCGACGCTCTATAAAATTGCATACTATCACAAATTACGTGAATGAATTTATTCAGTTTTTATTTGAACCCGTATTTTATGATCTTAAAAATGTAAGTAGCGCTTGTCATTGAGTATTAAAAAAAAGAAAAAGGATCGTCTCGAATGACGACGAGGCGTGTTAAAATTTGGTTTGTCCGCCGCATTTGCGTGGGAATCTTCCGAGTTTAAGGGGTGTGGTATTGAGAGGTTTTTATGTCATCACTTCTTGTACAAACTCGTGATGAAATTCCGGTATTCTTGATAAATACTTTAACCATGTGATCATAGTGACACTGAGTTTAGTAACGACAGAACATTTGTCAATACGATCGATAATTTCCTTGGTAAAATCCAATAATGACCAGACTTTTTTGATATAGATACTATCATATATACAGACTAGACGTGTGTAACTCAGCTCTGACCCGCTGTAAATCTTCAGGTCACATAGACTAGATAAATATTAACAGTTCACGGCTCAACGCGATAAACTATAACTATGTAAGCAGATGAACCTGAACCTGCCTAGTGACGAGAGCCTGCGTACTATGTAGGTACAAATTTAGATGATCTGTGAGCCGGTTCATGGATCTTCTTCACACGTGCAAACCGTGAGGTGATCTGCATCTCATCAAATCCAGCTGAATTATTCAAGGTGGATTAACAAATTCCAAGCAGATATTTAGAAAGAAAGAAGAACATTTATTACCACACATAAACACACATAAGGCACGTACTTACGACTTGATATGAAAGAAAAGAAGCCAGTTCAGCAAAGAGACACCATTTTATCACCTGACATTCAGGAATACAGGAATCCATCCGTTCGAACGAATCGATTTGAAGCACTGTTCTTTGTACGTACCGCAAAGGACTGGAACAAGTTGCCAGCGTCTGTTTTTCGGTCCACATATAATATTGGTACCTTCAAAAGTAGAGTGAATAGGAAGTTAGTAAGCTAGCTTGTACCATCTTTCGACCAAATCTCTACAAACATCAGGTGGGATCGTGGTCAAGCGCTGACTTATCAAACGTAAAAAAGTAAAAAAAGGACAGACTAAATTGTCTCTGCGCTAGTTTTCATCTTGATATATGTAAATATAAAAAAACTAGATCTCACCCACAAGCGATTTTAATTCGGACTTTTCGTGGTATTTGTGTCTTAATATACAACCTAGGTTCGTATGTATTTCAGAAACTTGTTTTCTTGTCAAGAGAAACTTAAATTAGATATTCGCATAAGATGTGAAATATTTGAATAGGTCAGCTTTTAAACCCTTTGCTATTTTTAGAAACAAGACATTGTTTACGTATGAGTAGGAGTGTCTTACTAAAAGAAAAAATACTGCAAAGAATATACGTAAATATCGTAGAATATAAGCCTTATATTTATAACTCACCTTTATTGAAAACGCATTCTATATTCAGTATGAAGGAAAACTATTGAAGCCATAAAATTACCCCTCGGTATTCAATAGGGGAGGTAATTTTGTCTCTACGACCATACTTTAGGGGGAAAGGAGAAAAACACTTTTAAGTACAAAAGCGAATATGAGGGGCATGTTTGAAGAAATATAGCTTGGTTATACGCTTGTGTGCGTGCATGTGTTTGTGTGTGAGTGTATGATTTGCAGCAAATTTTGCGATGTTCTATGATTCGTTTATAAGTTCGAAATGAAGGGGATTGTCTATTATGTTCACACTATTTAGCCATTTGTAATTTGTTTTGGGGTTTATATCAAAGTGTAAAACCCCCTTTTAATTTTACTGTACATTTGTAACACCAGTTGCCTTGGTGTTTTATATTTTCACTAGCAGTCACCCGCAACTCCGTCCGTACGGAATTAAAATAAAACTTAGTACCCTATGTTCCATTTCAGACTATGTCCTATATCTGAGGTAAACTTCTGTAATATATGTTGAACCGGTGCGGAATTATCGAATAAATAATAAAAAAAAACTAATTCCGGGATCAAAAGTATGTGTTCTTCCAAACTATCTCGTACATCAATGCCAAATTTCATCAAGATTCATTCAGCAGTTTAGACTACAAATTCTAATAAACATCCATCCATCCATCTAAGATGAGATATTAAGAGTAAAAAGATATTTAAAGAGCAAGTTCTAAGATATTATGTCCTTTGCTTCTTATCTTAAGCAATAATGTACGAAATGCCATTTGATAATTTCTGACTAGGTTTTACCCGTGACATCGTCCGCGTAGAATTAAAAATATAGCCTTTAGCACTCGGTGATAGTATATCTTCCAAACAGTTGAATAGTTTTAGAGTAGATGACAATGTATTGTTGCGGAACGGTTTTTTTTTATTTTGAAATAGGTTTTTTTAAATATATATATAAAAATAAATAAATAAATAAATATGATCATAGAAATCATAACAAAACCTTTTCATTACGATTGAATCAAAACCTTTACCAATTTTGTTGTATTTATCTAATTCTCCAGTACATTATTATGTAAAACCGCATTTATCATGATTGACTTACAAAATTATTCTACATTTGAAAAACTGACAGTTCTATTCGGTTTGCGATAAAAATCTACAGCGACGAGGACAAAGAAAACTTGATAAATTATACAAGCAAATATTTATTTATTTTACTATTCGTTCGTGTTTCGAAATATCATTATTTTATGTCATAAAATACAATCATTTTTTATGAATAAATGGAATTATTTTCATACACACTTATTACCATTTAATGATTACGTAATTTTTAGTAACTTTTTTGAACATATTTACAGAGAGATGACGATCGATGATCGTCATCTGTATCGTCATATAATAAAATTGGAGTGTCTGTTTGTAATATTGAAATAACCGTTTTTACTACATGCTTATGAATATATATACGATACATACACCAAAATATATTTTGTTTCAATTTTTCTCTGTATGTCTGTCCGTCTCTCTGTTTGTTTGTTCCGGCTAATCTCTAAAATGGCTGGACCGATTTTGACGGGACTTTTATTGGCAGATAGCTGATGGAATAAGGAGTAACTTAGGCTACCTTTATTTAAAAAAAAGAACGCGCGGACGAAGTCGCGGACGACAGCTAGTACATAAAAAAGGAGGTAATGACATTGATTGTGAATGAATACAAAGGTAGAGGAAGACTGAAGAAAGTTTGGATGGATTGTGTTAAGCGGATATGGGTAAGAAAGGTGTAAATTCAGATATGACGGCAAATAGAGGTTTTTTTTTAATTTTATTTATTCACAACAATACAGCATCTCAGCATCATCATCAGATGTGCGACAAGGACAGATGATGATGATGATGATGATTACATATTATTTAGTGTCGCTTTTTTATATTTATGATATTTATAGTACAATTCCATTTAAGCTCTAAGCTTGTGTCATATGGTTAAAATCGTCGAATGGATTCGTACCCTCGACCAATTCCGATGTCTGTGCTATAGGCTATTGGCGCTTCAGTTAACTTACTGGACTATTGTTAGTCACCATTTAACTTTTAAGAATAATTTACACATAGGAATCATTATAACCTTGGCACTGTTACTAGATTTCCGTGTATTAAAGGATCCAATGATTACCATTATAAGGTATTTATAATTTTCACGAGTCGAATAAAATTATTAAAACAAAAGAAAACTGTAATATACGAAAAAAAATTAGAATAACATAGATTATAAAATTAATAATCTTTTCCGTTGTCTTACTGCAAACGTAATCGATATTTAATTTACTCTATGAATTAACAATAACGATGTATTCGAAAATAAAATATTTTCCTGTATGTAGTCATTAAAAATAGATCTAGAGTATTTTAGCGATAGAATGGCGGCGTGTCTCGATTTCTATTACATTATTGGCAAACATTGTTACTCTCTCCCCTTATCGTTTGTATTTATAGGATTGGTTGTACTGAATATAAGTTACTTATTTTTAGATAATAACTTCTTATTACAAATTAACTAAAGTAAAACACAGACGAGGTATTATTAAATGAAACTAATCTTTATCTATACATATAATAAAATTGGAGTGTCTGCTTGTAATATTGAAATTACCGTTTTTTTACTACATTTATATGAATATATATACGGTAAATAAAAATAGCATTTTTTACAATTTTTGTCTGTCAGGCAGACGTCTGTTTGTTCAGGCTAATCTCTGGAATGGCTGGACCGATTTTGACGGGATTTTTATTGGCAGGTAGCTGATGTTATAAGGAGTAACTTAAGCTACGTTTATTTTGGAGACAATATTTTATTTTAGAAAAAGAACGTGCGGACGAAGTCGCGGGCGACATCTAGTAGATAATATATTTACAGTTATATGAGACATTTTTTATACATAGAAACAACTCTGTTTTCCGTGTTACAGACAATCCATGACGCATACGACGAGGCCAATGTATCTATTGTTTCGTACCGTTTCCTGAATAATGTATTATTTATTTCATTTTTGGGTCCACCGTTGAATATTTTACATATTTCTCTATTCCCAAACCCCCAAAACGCTGTCATATACATATTTATTGACGTCCGGGCATTCGTATCGATAATAAATTTCCGAAGGGACTCTTCGATGCTTTTTTTCCCCGTAAGAAGTTGTTTTTTAATATATCATTTAAGCAATTACGTCTATTCTTAAGGCAGGTCTGAGGTTAAAAAGTGTTTTCTTCACGACACTTTTCTCTTAAGGATATTGTTAAAATGCCTTTAAAAGAGTTTTTATCTCGTATATATCCATAAGCTCTCATTCTTTTACTTCAAATTAAACATTATAATTTTCACCCGTGACTCCGAGGTGACGCCGAGGATATTTACATTTCTTTATTAATATTATAAAGAGACTAGCCGTCGCCCGCGACTCCGTCCACGGGTCCTTTTTTTTAAAATAAACTTAGCCTAAGTTACTCCTTATTACGTCAGCTACCTGCCAATAAAGTCCCGTCAAAATCGATCCAGCCATTTCACAGATTAGCCGGAACAGACAGACAGACAGAAGACACTGAAATTTGATTATATGTATAGATTAGATTTGATTGTTTGCATTGAATAGGCTTCAAGACTCTATAGGTTCATTAACCGATTTGAAAAAATCTTTCACTGTTGAGAAGCTACACTGTCCACTGATGATATAGCTGTATCATTTTTAATTTTGCGTGGATTAAGTCGAGGAGAAATGTTAGTAAAATTAAAAAAAAAACAGGTTTTATTTTTACACTCGTTAGCTTCTATAGCTTAATGTCTACTAAAATGTACTTAAATATTTGATTCGTTAAAGTTTTAATTAAAATCACCTGTTAAAATTTCACGTCATTCACACCACGCATAACCGTAGTTTGTAGTTCCAGTAAATGGGTAGAGTGTATAAAAAGTTGTTTTAGTTAATAAAACTTTTAGTGTGGCATTCACAGGCTCTACTCTACTGTGATGAAGTAATTAACGCATGATTTAAATTCATATGTATTTTTACATTTTAATTATTTCATATTTAACCCCGTTGACACTTTAAAGGCAATGTATGATGTGTAAGATTAATTAAGGTTTTCTAGCTGGAAAATTCAGGAATGATCAGTGGTAGAGCCCGCTTTAACATCTTTGCACGAATGGGCCGGCTCACCCACCATAATACCACGAGTACACACAAACAGGCGTGAAGTGGAATCAATTCCGAATTTCGTCTGATGAGTTTGGTGCAGGAGGTCTAATATTAGTTTTCTTCCCTTCCAACCTTTATCTTACAAGGAAATGATGGGAAGGGGAAGTGGATTTGATGGAGGATAAGCATAGGGAGTATAAATATTGACTTTCAATGTGTCTCCTCCTCCGTCGATTAAAGGTAGGCAACGCATCTACAATTGCGGTTGTCTATGGGCAGCGGTTACTTCGCTATTTCAGCGATTTTAGGTGGCCGCTTACTCGTTCGCCACCTTGTTATAAAAAAAATGAATTGGCGCGCAAAATTGGCTACTAATTAAACAATTCGGTATTACTAAGGTAAAAGTATAATTATTAAAATTTTCTCTCATTCAAATGTTATATGACTTCTTAACACACGACTTTTAGTGTTAATCTCTTGACTAATGGAACCTACATTGAGGAGGTTGAGGGTGTGTAAATAGCTTTAAAGGCTCCGTGTTTTCATGCTTAGATACAACGTTGTTACGCGATTCATTATTATGCACTTGCGAATGGATTAGTTTAATAGCCGAGCTAGATAGTAGGGATTTGTTGGTTATTAACTTAATTACTACATGGTAACTTGATGTTGATAATACTATATCAAGTTATACTTCTTAAGTTATTTGAGTTAAATTTAAGAACGGTTTACCCGAGAGAGTACTAAAAACGTATAGAATAGTTTCCTATATACACTCGTGAGAAAAAAATTAAGGTTCGCTTAAGGAATATTGCATAACTTTGAAAATATAAATGCTATCTAACTGAAATAAATTGTGTTTGATAGTCAATTTAATAAATATTTTGTTTTATATTAAGGATATTAATTATATATAATATCAATCCTATATATAATTTTCTATCATGCACAATTGATTTCAGTTAGCTAGCGTCTTTATCTTCCGAGATATTCAAACTTTCTTAACCGACCCTTTATTTTTGCTCACGGCTATATTTCTCTTTTGAAGCTGGTTACCTATTCCTCCTCCAATATTAATTTCTTGTCTTTTCACTTGCCTTTTCCGCTACTGTATTTTTTCATTCAATTGCAGTATAGAATGTAGCCAGAATGCTGTATGTACATTTGATTTGTGGTAACTTTCCGTTTTATTAAGATTATTATATATATCTATAAAAGAATTTATAAAGTTAGTTAGTAGAGAACTCTAACGATAACTAGTTAAAACAGTGGTGGACTATTGACGTCTGTTGCTCGAATAGGCTCGCCCGGTGTAACACCAAGTGGAAGTTATTCCGCACTTCGTCTGATGAGCTAGCGTGCAGGCCTAATGTTAGTCCTCTTTCCCTTCCCACCCTTTTTTTAGTAAAAATGGAAAAAGAAAGTGAAATTGACACCGAAAGGGCCGCGTACGGAAAGGGAATGATTATCTTTCTGTGCGTCTCTTCCTCCGTCGACTTAAAGTAGGCAACGCATTAGCAACGAATGTTTATGGGCAGCGGTCGCTCCGCTATTTCGGCGAATTCAGGTGGCTTCTTGCTTGTTTGACACCTTATATTATAAAAAAAGTTTTGGCATATTTTATGTTTGCTAATACAACAAAGTTAATTTGTATTCCTATCTATATACTTTTTATCGTTTAATATGTTGCGGTTTAATGGTGTATGTATTTTTTCAATTCGCTGAGCTGGATCCTTGCGATATAGGCTACGCCTTGTGCAACGATCATGGGTAATTCTTTGTACAGTAAACAGATTTGGTTTTGGGACAATGGCACATTCAATTGTACTTTCACATGTAAATAAATTATTTTTTATTTTAATTTAGTTAATGGATATACTCGTAGGTAAAAAAGATATCAAGATAAAAAAAAAACTCAAAAGCATTATCGTAATATTAAATTCCAGTATTGTGTCATCCGTCATCTTGTTTAATTCCCTTGGCATTATATTAAGTGGCTACGAAAATTGAAGCCGTAATACAATTTCATCAAACGATTACTACAAAAATGTTAACAATATGTTATCGTTTGTATTTATAGGATTGGTTGTACTGAAAATAAGTTACTTATTTTTATATAATAACTTCTTATTACAAATTAACTAAAGTAAAACACAGACGAGGTATTAAATGAAACTAATCTATATCTATACATATAATAAAATTGGAGTGTCTGTTTATAATATTGAAATAACCGTTTTTTTCTACATGTATACGAATATATATACGGTACTAACACCAAAATAACATTTTTTACAATTTTTGTCTGTCTGTCGGTCTGTTTGTTCCGGCTAATCTCTGGATTGGCTGGACCGATTTTCACGGGACTTTTACTGAGAGGTAGATGTAATAATGAGTAACTTAGGCTATGTTTATTTTAGAAAAAATCTTTTGAGTCGCGGGCGATAGCTAGTATTTAAATATATTTAAAACTAGATCTGAACCCGACTTTGTGTACGAAAATAGAATAAAAGTGATTATTTGCTTTGCAATGCCTGTTAGAATTTCAAACCCGGCTTAGTAGTTCTTGAGTTTATCCGAAACAAACTTATTATATGACTACGGTACTGGCTACAGTAACATTTTAATCCGACTCGCTAATGAATGTAGTCTATTTTAATCCTGAATAATGCTGTAATAATTAAACAGTCTGTTCTAATTAAAGCTAAAAATCACTCATAGCCATTAGAAATGTGTTTCTGACTAGATGAGGATAATTAGGAACATGTTTCTAATTAAATAGACCTATAAAAACGTGTTTCAAATTATTGCTTCTTTTTAATATAAATATAAGGTGACAAACGAGCTACCGGCCAACTCTATTTAATTAAATAGCGAAGCGACCGTTACCCATAGACATCCGCTATTGCAGATGCGTTGCCTAGAGACACACGAAAAGAGTATATCGCCTTTTCCTATGCGTCCTTCCTCAAATCAGCTTTCCCTTCCCATACCTTCCTTACAAGAAAAGTGGGGAGAAAGAGGATCACAATTAAGCCTCCGGCACCACACTCATCAGACAAAACGCGGTATTAGTTCCACTTCACGCCTGTCTTCTGTTTGGTCGTGGTATTACACCGGGAGAGTCAATTCGTGCAACATTTGTTCTTGCTGGCATCTTCCACTGTTAAACCTGGAAGTGATTTAAATGCAAATAAAGAGGTGCAATAAAAGTAAATCTTTTTCATTGTAATTTCAAGAGATCTACTATAGGTATGTGACTTGAATTTGATCTCATAAATCTTGAGAAACAAATGTTACTTTCATTTCTCAGTTGACTGGCTGCGCCGAAACTCAGCGTACAACGAATACTAATATCAGATTAGGTTTACGTACCAGAATATAAATAGCTTTATGTGAAAATATCTGTAACATGCATGATTTGTTATGTTGATTTGAAAATGCAATATTGTCCGTGTGAATAGAAGGAAAACTATGAGCTACATACATCGCCTGCATTTTAATGCTTAACTTAACTTATAAGTTACCTAAGTTTATACTCTTCACTAACTTTTGCTATCGTCTGCGCTGAATAAACTAAAAATTATGATAAGATGTAGTACCGCTGTGGAGTCATAGAGTAGATATGTGACTAGAACATATCCCACAAGAAACGTTTAGATTTCAAAGAACAGAGGTAGCCTATGTGTTATTCCATACTTTGTTCTACATTGATACAAAACTTCACTGAGATGCGTTAAGCTATTCTAAAGATATCTAGTAACAAACATCAATCGGTTCACCATCCAAACTTTCGCATTTATACTATCTGTCACCTGCTACTATGTCCGCGCGGGATTAAAATAAAACTTAGTATCCAATGTGTTATTTCAGATTATGTTCTACATCAGTGTTAAATTTAGTAAGATGTTAAGCCATTGCTGATTTACCGAGTAAATTTGTAAATAACAGCAAACTACCTATCACACGGGAACCGTAACTATTTGCGGTATCAAAAGTAGCCTGTGTGTTCTTCCAGACTATACTCTACATCTATGCCAAATTTCATCGAGATCCATTCTGCTATTTAAGCTACAAACTCTAACAAACATTTAACCATCTATCCATGTAAAGTTTATTAAGAAGTAAGATTAAAAATGTAACAAACAAGCAAGTTCTAAGGCATTTCTTTTCCGCGTATCTTCTTCGTAAGTTATAAAGTATAAGGTAAAAAAATGTTTTTCTACCTTGCCACCTTTCTTCTCTTTTGAGTTATATCAACTCATTTCTAACTAATCATCTTAGCGACATTGGACGTAGTTAGTTATGATTTTTAGTTTTAATATAGAATAACAATGGTCTGTTATAATTTGTATCGCAGGTGGCGTGCAGCGGTTCTCTGAGCTGCCAACGTACACGGAAGTGAACCCGGGTGAAGACGCGCTGCTCAAGTGCCGGATATCCGACAAGAAGGGAATCTGCTCCTGGCAGAAAGACAACAAGGTAAACGCTTTTTTCCTTTAAAAGAAGTCTTAAATTGCTACGAGAAAAAATATAGTAAGCTACTTTTTGACTTGCGACCGAAATATTTATACTTTTTATCCGTAATACGGACTTCGAGAACATTTTGCGCTGAATTAATGCCATAAATCGCAATCGCCAAGTAGAGTATTAAACTGTATACGGTGAGCGCACTGCAAGTTACATCGTTTCTAGATTGGTGAACTAACTACCCTCAGATTTGATAAAATGTATTTCACTAAAAACATAAAGTGCAAGCTCAAAACATTATTGTCCGGAAAACCAATGAGATTTATTTAGCGTTAAATATATGTTTATTTGTATTCAAAATTGTATTGTTAAATAAATAAAAGAAAAAAAATGTACCATGAAACAATAAATTAATAAATAAAGTAGTACGATAGTTTTTAGACGTGGTAGTGCCCGCATTAACATCTTCGCACGAATGGACCGGCTCGCCCGGTGTAATACCAGGATCACACAGAAGACAGGCGTGAAGAGTAAGCAATTCCGCGTTTCGCCTAATGAGCGCGGAACCGGAGGCTTGATTTTAGTCTTCTTTCCCCTCCCACCTTTATCTTATAAGGAAAGGGTGGGAAGGGGAAGTGGATTTAACGGAGGAGGATACGCTTAGGAAGAGGAAATATTCTCTTTCAATTATATCTCCACCTCCGTCGATTAAAGGTAGGCAACGCACCTGTAGTTGCAGATATCTATAGGCAGCGGTCACATCGCTATTACAGCGATTTCATGTGGCCGCTTGCTCGTTTGCCACCGCGTAATATATAAAAAAAACAATAATTGTAAATAACATGTGTTTGTAAGTTTGTATGTAATTTTTCGCTAAATCGATCAACTTTATAGTGCTTCACAGCAATCGGTAATGAAAGCCAAACAAATCGACAGAATGATTCGATGGATAAGAATCTTTTATCTTTTTAAACGGTTTCCTATAAGTCCATTAACTTTGATTAGTCACAGGACATGGAAGTTAGGAAATGATTAAAAAAATGGTAATTTTCTAATTACTGTCCTAATTCCTTAACATTAATAGTTTCATTAGACTAATAACGAATCTATACTAGGGTCCCATAGCTAAAAAACAGAATGAATACATCTTGTCCTACTCTTGTTACTTTTTATAGCGGTTGAATCAAACCATTGGATTGTGTAAAATAACGTAAGACTTACATAGAAATGTATTTTAAGTCATAGGTCCATCTATCTAATATTGTTTACTGTTTTGCGTAGCGCGCGCTATCCTTTAAAGGCCGGCAATTCATCTGCGGTTCCTCTAGCGTTGCGGATGTCCATTCGCGTCGGATCAAATAATTTTAGGCGTTGCGCTGTTAGTTTGCCCCCTTCATCTATATAAATATATATATCGATAAATGAAATGCAATATTTCTATAATCTTATAAAAGCGATTTTAAGGTGGATGTATGGATGGTTGGATAGTTGGATGTTTGAAAGTATCTTGAAATGGCTCAACTGATCTCGACGAAATTAGGCACATATATAGAACATGGTACGGAAAAACACAAGGGCTAATTACTGACTTTTTTTTCTTATTTTCTCGAGGATTCACCAGTTTTAATCTTTTAAATGTTGTAATTGTAGTACATTATAATATTTACTATAATTTTAATGTATTTTATATTATAATATTAGTAACCTATCGAATAAAGATTAATAAAGGCTCTGGCCATCATGCTAAGGGGAACGAGAGGGCGGCATAACGCCTATAAAAATAATTCTTGCGGATGGAGTCGCAGGCAAAAGCTAGTAATATATATTTACTAAACTAACATTATGCATGGAAATGTCTCTGTAAACTCTTACCTGTTTGCGTGAGGGAACTGCTAAATGAAGTTCCTTGTAACTTCAGCCATCGTGTAGAATTGCTTGTCAGATATAAGTTAGCGACGAGCTTTATCTAAATATAATAGCTCGGTGAAGTTAATGCTGCTTTCGCGATGCAATCAATTTAATAGTTTGTTCTTGGTGTTTCAATATAAATGCATACATATTTTTCTCTAATACTGTTTAAACTCTCGTGAGACGTTATTATAACAAATTATAAACGGTTAACTGGGTTAGAGACGGGCCTCGACCGCGAAATAATACCAGTCCCATTCACCCTGAGGAAGAGCCACCGATGGGCTGGAAAGTAATCGGTGCCGACACCGGATTAATTATACATAAGTTAGCCTTTGTAATTTGTTATATTTTTCTCTTATTTACGTACAAGTCGAATGAGATAAACATTGTGAAACTTTAAAAATTTGAATTGATTTTAACAAAAACGGCTAACTGACTTATATTTAATCCAGGGTCTGTACCCACTAGTTTGAAGATGAGCCTATGGGCTAGAAACTAGTCGGTGCCGACACCGGTGTCTATATACGTGAATGAGCCGTTTTTATTTTGTTATAATAATGTCTCACGAAAGTTTAAACACTATAATTGATTTCAAATCAAATGAAATCTATTCTAAATGACTGCATGATAAGGATTAAGGGCATTTTAACTGTCAATGAAATATTCAAATTATTTTAATTACGGTATGTGTACTGATCGATTTAATTGTTAGCTTTTTTATAGAAAAATTGTCACAGACAGGTCGATAGCGTTGACTATATATTTAAAATAATTGCCATCTATTTTTCGTCAGTTCGTAGTTTCCTTTTTTTTTAAAAAGATCCAAAATATGAAAAATCTTTCCTAACGACCGTCTACGGTGTATTTGTTAATTGAGACCTACGTCACTGAAACTTCGAATACTCGATCAAAATTCGTCGAGTGTAAGTTACGAACTAGGAATTCTAAAAAACTAATTGGGTTCAATGACCTTTCAGCATACGATCGTGTTTTTTCTAAACAAATGACGTATGTATTTCGAACTTAATTATGTACCTATTCTAAACATTTTTAGCATTTGTAATACTACAAAAGCTGATGCTATTAATAAATTCTCTAGAACCATCATAAAAGTACAGTCTACATTTCATTGAATATGAAATCGGGCGTCTGTATTATCTCATAAAAAATCTTACCTAAGTGTTTCTACTATTTTTAAAAGTAGCTACTAATAATAGTAGCTACAAAATAATAATAGTAGTATAAAGTAGCTACTAATAGTAGTTTACTAAAAGGTAGCAAACAAGCAAGAAGTCACCTGAGTAAAGCGACCGCTGGCCATAGTCATCCGTAATTAAATATGCGTTGCCTGCCTTTAATAAACAGACGAGGAGACGCACAGAAAGAGATTATTTTCCTCTCTCGTGCGTTCTCTTGTCCGTCACATTCACCTCCCTTGCGAATTAGGAAATAAAAAATAAGGAAGGAGAGGAATAAAATTAAAGTCCGACACACTCATCAGATGCTACGGAATCGATGCCACTTCACGTATGTCTTCTGTCTGATCGTGGTATTACACCTGGTGAGCCAATTTGTTACGTTGATGTTATTCTTGCTGGCGTCTACCACTGTTTTAAAAATGTATTTGATGTATAATACAAAATGTACATCTGAATACACGATCATTGTATTCGCTCGTAATGTTAATATTGAATTTACACTTAAGTGTACGGGTTGCTTTCGTTATTCCCTGGACGATATTCGGTACGGCTTTGTACGATTTATTGACAATTACGAAGCAAGTTTACGCGGTATTAGTGAAGTGTGTGAGGAGTGGCTCAGTGGTACCTCCGTGTCAGGTACGAATGGTTCCATCGATTGTCTACACTGTCGTTGTTAGGAACACATTTAGATGGTTGTTACTTATCAGCTGAAAGTATAGTGATCAAAGTAAAGATATATTGTGACATTATCAGTGCATCTACAGCCATGAGCAGTTTGCCAAATTTTACTTTTATTTAGATTTTAGTACTTAGTGTTGTGTTACTAAGTACTAAAATCTATATAAAAATAAAATTTAATGAAAAATACTGTATTATCCAAGTTTACGAAAGATATCCTTTTACGTTTAAGTTTTTTTTAATTAAATATAAATAAATTAATAAAAATATTTTATTTTCTTTTAAGGATATTTAATTGTCTATCATGCACAATTTATTTCAGTCAGCAAGCGTCCTTAACCTCCGAGATATTCAAGCTTTCTTTACTTTCTTTCTTAACCGATCCTTTATTTTTGCTCACAGCTATAGAAGTATCCTTTAAGTTTACGAAAAATTTCAGTTTTTTAGCGTGTTTATTTCCCGAGATATTCAAACTTTCTTAACTTACTTTCTTAATCGATCCTTTATCATTACTCGCGGCTGTAGCATAAAAACATTATTCAGACCTAGATCTTATTTTGAAGTTTTAAAAAAGGATTTAAGATTGATTGTGGTGATTTATAATAAGCAATAGTAATTAACTCATTAAATGCTATATCATTATTAAAAAGTATATGAATCATAATAACTATGGTTAAAATATCTTACTAATATTATAAATGCGAAAGTTTCCATAGACGGATATTTGAAGTTATGTCTAGACTATCTAAACGGATCTGGATGAAATTTAGCGCACCTAGTAAGAACTCAGATTACCAATTGTGTTTTTTTTTAATACGACGACAGCTAGTAAATATTAAGAACATGAAGATTTTAATTGATAATATATGGCTTGAAGAATAAAACGGAGAGGGTTACATTTAAAGTTTGTATAAATCTGAAACAGCAGTACGGCAGCCAAAGAACTTTTTATTTCCTTGTTAATTACTTATATTACAAACTATGTACTTATTTACAACTATTAATCACAACCACTGACGACTACATTTCTTTTTTAACTGTTTGTTCTCTTCTCCATTTTATTGTCGTGCACTCTCTTCAACTTCCCGCTTGATTCTGTCACAAGTTATTTATTTTTTTTTAATTAAGAAAGGCAAAGGTCTTAGTGGCCAGTATGCCGTCTCTGGCAGAATGCGAATTTCTTGTCTGCCACATCCGATACATTATTGACTTAATAAAATTAGATTTATGACTGTATAGTTAATACGGCTTTTAAATATTATTATAATCCATACATCGGAAAACACGTAATACATTAATCATACTTACAAGAAACCTGATGATTTGGCGATAATAAATTTTGATCTCGCACCGCGAAACCTCACGCGCCGTCGATTCTAACCGCCATTACGATTTGGGATGCCATTAATATGATGAAATGTGTACGGAGGTATAATTTGAGTGTCCGTAAGTGTTGCGTGATATATCGAACATGTGAATGTTGTATTTAATAGGAGGAAAACAACCGGCTTATGTTTCTTGGCCACTTATAAACATTAACACTCTCGTAGAAGATATGGAAGTATTAGATTCTAGGTAAAAATCATCATTAGTTACTGGAAGAATAGTATTGAATAAGGAACGTTTGGTACATTCTTTTAGAAATTGATAATAACAGGGCCCTGTTATTATCAATTTCTAATAAGGTCTAACGGACCTATTCCTTTGATATAACTTTAGCCTGACTACCCTAGTTTCTAGTAACCTTTTGCCTTTTTACAAGCTTTTATTTAACTTCACTTATGTATGTATGTATGTATGTATGTTTGTATGTTTACAAATATTGCAAGGAAGATTTGAACCACTTCCAATACACCGATTGAGCTGAAACTTGGTATACCTACGTAACTTGGATGACAATACAATAAAAAAGTTTTTAAAATATTTTTTAAAAATTATAATTTAACGTAAATAATGGATTTCCGTTATCCAATGGTACAACGACGTTATTACTAAAAAGTCGAAAATGACTTTTAAATTTCATAAATTTACGTTCGAAAGTTTTATCCACAACGTGTGACAAAAGTGACCGCTGCCCGTAGACATCCGTAATTGCAGATGCGTTGCCTACCTTTAATCGACGAAAGAGGAGACGCACTGACAGATAAATTTTCCCTTTCATCGCGAATTCTCCTTCGTCAAGTCCACTTCTCCCTCCCATCCTTTTCTTGTACGATAAGGGTGGGAAGTGAAAGAGGACTAAAATTAGGCCTCCGGCACCACACTCATCGGACGAAACGCGGAATTGCTTCCACTTCACGCCTGTCTTCTGTGTGGTCGTGGTATTGCACCGGGCTAGCCAGCCCATTCGTGCGAAGATGTTAAAGCAGGCTCTACCACTGTTCTATTGGATGAGCGATATATTTAATTTTAGCTTTATAGTTAGAATCGATTACCTTTAAAAAATATAAAAGGAGGACGCAAGTTCTTCGCAATAAATAAATAAGCTCTAATCATCCCTTATTTTACATCAAAATATTTTTGTAAATTTTTGAATAGGTCATATGTACCAGTAGTACTAATATCCATGGCCAATATCACAATAGAGCGGCTCGCAAAGCCTATTATAGACTCTTTTGTTAACTTAAAGGCTAATACCGTTCTTTTTACTTATTTTTATGCGCCTTTATTAGTTTGACATTCATGCTCATATTTATCTACCTCCTAGAGTTCTATTTTCACATTTGTAATTCCTTTTGTCTGGGGTTTTAATGGCTTATTACAATACTAGCTGTGGCTGCGACTCCATCCGCGCGGAATAAAAAATCCTTAGTACGTATTCTTTGTGTTCTTCCAGACTATATTCTATATCTGTGCAAAATTTTATCGAGGTCCATTAAACCTTTTTGGAGCTACCTTTTAACAAATATCCATTGATCTATCCACACATTCACCTTTATAATTTTACTAGCTGTTGCCCGCGACTCTGTTCGCAAGGAATTAAAGTAAAAAACTTAGTATCCCATGTGTTATTGCAGACTATGTTCTATATCTGTCTTGATCTATAGATATCTAAGATATGTTGAACCGTTGCAGTATTATAGCATGAAAAACTAAATTATTGTATCCCACGGGAACCGTAACTCTTCGGGATGAAAAGTACCTTATGTGTTCGTCCAGGCTATCCTTTCCAATGACAAATTTCATCGAGATCCGTTCCGCAGCTTAGGCGACAATCCTATAAAACTAAGCCTCTTCTTAATAATACCAACAAACAGTGAGTTACACAAACGAAGGGGTAATAAAAATCAATTAGCCACGTACAAAAGTACGGTGGTAAAAGGTACCACACAGATATATTTATAATCTGGGTTCTAGTGGTTTCCACGTCGTCTCAACAAAATTTTCAAGCGATTGTAGCTTATAAGGAGGTACACCGTTATATTCCCTCACTGTATCTTTGTGGTATGTTGATTATTCCATCCACACCATCTTGATGGCTGGCATTCCACAACAGTACGGTTCTCAGGTAACTTTCTGCCACGCCCAGCCACGTTGTGGAACGGTCTGTCTTTGGCGGTATTTCCAAACCAGTACGACTTAGGGTCCTATCGGTTTCTCAAAGGTTGGTAACGCATCTGTGGTTCCTCTGGTGTTGCAGATGTCCATGGGCGTCGTTGATCACCTTGGTGTTTACGCCGCTCGTTTGCCCCCTTCTCTTATAAAAAAAAATCAATTTTCCAATGTTCATATTCGACTTCGGTGCGTCGGTGGCTCAGGGGTTAAGCACTTGACTTGTTATCTGCAGGTCCTGGTTCGAATCCCGTCATGTAGCAATGTGTTTTTCGATTTTCGAATTTCATATGTACATTTACCCGACGTTCTTACGGTGAAGGAAAACATCGTGATGCAACCTGCATATATCTGCGAAGAAATGCAAAGATGTGAGTGAAGTCAACCAACCCGCATTGGGCCAGCGTGTTTGACTAAGGCCTAGTCACCCCAACTTGGGGTAGTCTCCGAGCCCCTCAGTGACGTATAGTGAGCTGATGATGATGATATTCGACTTCGTTCGTTGATATCATTAACAATAAACTTCCAGTCAGTTTGTAAGTTCGATGATATTTTCGTATCGGATTTCCGTACCGATATTACGTTAGGACACGGCCACTTCAGTTAACGTTGCCTCAACTTGCGTTGTTAAATTCTCAAGTACTTGAAAATTTGCTCCGGATCCGACTCACCTGTGAAATAAAGAGAACAGAACACAGCGAACTGCAGTAATAAGTACAATACCAATTCAATGAAAGCAATAAGAGAAAGAACAGATGTTGCTCTCAAATTTCAAAATGTTCTGCATCCTGCGGAGAAAATCTGAAAATCAGTTTTGAGTGTTCATTCCCGGATAAAGCGAAGCTGGTCTAGTCTGGTCTATTCAACTTCATCTTATGTTTTGTAGTTTCATCATTATTATAGGCTGTGTATTATTATTATTAGTTGATTTTTGTTGCTAGATTTGACGTCCTTTATACTGATTATATTTATTTTTATTTTATATTTAAATTAGCTGTCGCACGCGACTCCGTTCTAAAATAAGCGTAGCCTAAGTTACTCCTTATTACTTCAGCTACCTCTCAATAAAGGTCCCGTCAAAATCGGTCCAGCCATTTTAGAGATTAGCCGGACAAACAGAGGTACAGACAGACAGACAAAAATTGTAAATAGTGTTATTTTGGTGTATATGTATTATATTATTATATATGTAGTAAATAACGGTTATTTTAATATTACAAACAGACTCTCCAATTTTATTACATGTATAGATTAAGAAATAACTCCGATTTTTTGTCTTTTTTATATATTATCCAGTTGTCAATATACTCTATGCACAAATGGTTCCTAGACTAGTTTATTTTACATTTTGGACTTTATTTTAAA
The DNA here is from genome assembly GCA_011763625.2 of Papilio bianor. NCBI lineage: Eukaryota > Metazoa > Arthropoda > Insecta > Lepidoptera > Papilionidae > Papilio > Papilio bianor. The sequence continues at coordinate 1,708,304 of JAAOEG020000005.1, forward strand.
ACAAGCTATCGCCCGCCACGTCGTCCGCGCCGAATTAAAATATTAACTCCTATTTGTTATTCCAGACTATGTTCTATATACGTGCCAGATTTCAATAACATATATTGAACCATTGCGGAATTATCGAGTTAATATTAAAATAAGCAAACTACGTATCCCACGGGAACCATAATTATTCCCGGGATCAAAAGTAGCCAATGTATTATACTTACAGACTATCTACAAATTTCATCGAGATCCATTCAGCCGTTTAGACTACAAACTCAAACAAACATCCGTCCATCCTTTCATCTAAACTTACGCATTTATAATTTTATAATTAAGATTAAGATTAAAATCTTATTTTGTAAGCAGTGCCGTTTTTCGTAGTTTTCAAGGTTTATACGACTTTTTACATCCACTTAAGCTCAGTCACGTGACATGGAACAAAGGGTGTTGCGGCTCTGGGGCCCAGAGTCTGGGCTCATGTGGCCAGTACGCAGCCAACCTCCTTCGTTGTTTTCTTTTTTCTTTTTTATGTATTTTATTTTACTTTCGACATTTGTATAGTCTTTTGTTTTATTATTATAATTTTTTTTCTTCCGCAACAGTACAATGCTTTATTTTTATAACTTATTTTTACGTCCATTTAATTTATATTATTTCTTTACATAAAAGGCTTATTAGTGCAACAAAATGGCCTTTCGAGGCGGATAAGTAACCCCAGGGCCGCAACAAAGGGGAATAAATGTATTTGGTTAGAATGACAAACAATATACCTTTAAGGGTAAAATTGATAAAGTTTCATTATTGTAATGCTATACTTCCTAGCAATCTCTATTTTTCTATCCATATTAACTATAAGTATGCATAAAAGAATAGAAATGGTCATAGAAATAAAATAGAAATAGAAACGGTATGCATAAAAAGATATGCTATCTTATGTACAAACGGGTACCTAACTTAGGATGCATATCTTTTTTTTTAATATAAGGTGGCTATTCACCAAACAGCGACCAGGATTCGACAAAATAGCACTTTCGACAAAATTCGACAAAATGCAAAAGATGCGTTGCCTACCTTTAATCGATGAAGGAGGGGACGGACAGAAAGAGGATATTTCCTTTCTTACACGTCCCCTGCTCTGCCAAATCCACTTTCCCTTTCTATGTTTTTTCTAAGAAAATAGTGGGAAAAGAATGGGAAAAAAATAGGCCTCCGCCACCCAAAAAACAGCACAATAGAGTGAATTATCTTAGTAAAAAACAATTATAATTGTATGTATAAAATGAATTTATACACATTTACTTCTTCTTGTGGTGCCATCTTCTATCGAAGGTTGGCGATCATCATGGCAACTTGAACTTTACACATTAACACAGTAATAATTGGAAGTACAATATAAATTTTCATTAGAATTAGTTACAAAAGCCACAGAGTCAGAAGTTTGTGAAGTAAGTTTTGCATGGAGTCGGCGAACAAAACTCACCTCGGTTAAGGAGAGACGTCAAGTGGATAAAGTTAATAAAGTAAGAGGCTTCTAATATAATGAACAATACAAAAAATATTCCGTAAGATATGGTTATATTTATTTTTACAAATGCGAACGTTTAATTGATTGGATTTTTGTTTGAAGTTATGACCAGAATGGCTAAACGGATCTTGCGGAATTTGGCAAAGATGTAGATTTGTCTGTAAAATACATACGCTACTATTTAAGATTTTTTAATTCAGCGCTGACACTGTCGCTTGACAGCCAGCTGTTTATATTTTTTTTGACTTTAAGAAAATTTAATTACGTAACTAATTCTTATGAAGGTTACTATGAAAATACATTTCGTGTATATTGAAGTAAATAAAAATAATAATTTATATTAAAATAAATGTTATTAAATATTAACTTATTAAAACGAAGAACAATACATAAGTATAATTAATCAAATTATCCGTAGGAGAACACAACAAAAAGGGGTTACCCTCAAATGTGTTTGACAGGCCTTCCTGGTATAAAGTTTTTCGGCCGAGTAATATGTAATATTCTACTATACTCTATATAAGTTGTTTGTATTTTTTTTAATATGACACATAGTATACAAACTCCATGGAAGTAAATAAAAATAATTTAATTTTTAAAACTTCCGGAGCAAAGTACTTCACATTTCCTGATAATTTTTTTGTACGATGTCCCCGTGCGGCTTCCCCGCCATATGTTATTTAGCGTAGGTTTCATTTCGCAAAACAAAAAAGTGCTAACGACAGTTGTAAAAAGTTGAAGACAGTGTTTAATGTCAGTTTTTATTGACTTCACAGAACAACGGAAATTGGATCTTTCGAAAAAAGTATGTTATGTGCTACTTGATAAGAAAGCAAATAAACAAATGTGAAACCATTCTAATGTATCGTACATTAGAATGGTTTCACATTTGTTATCGAAAGAGTCGAATTTCCACTCGAATAAAAAACTGTTATAATAATAACAACCCATATTTACTTCTAAATTAATATTTCAATCATCATCATCAACCTGCCCTTGTCCCTACGGAGGGTCGGCACAGTATGTACTATTTAACAACACATATCTGAATTCACACCTTTCTTACGCATATCCTCTTTCACACAATCCATCCAAACTTTCTTCAGTCTTCCTCTACCTTTGAATCCATCCACATTTAATGTCATTACCTCCTTATTTATGTGATTGTCATCTCTCCATAATATGTCCAAACCACGCTAACCTTTTGCTTCTCAATTTCTCTATAATTGGTGCTACTTTCAAACTTCCCCTAATATACACATTCTTAATCCCATACTTTCTTGGCACACCACACATCCATCTTAACATACGCAATTTGGCCACATGCTATCTCCTTTCATCCGAAACTTAATTAATATTTCAATATTATTATAATTTAAATGGCAAAATATCATATTCTATACAGGATGTGAGGCTGATTAAAAGTTTAGAAGATTAGAAGGTGATGAGGAACTCAATTATAACCTCAATTTATGTTGAGTGAAACTAAAATTATTTTATTTCTTACTAGCTGTAGTCCGCGACTCCGTCTATCCATTCTTCCAGACTGTGTTCTAAGTCTGTGCCAAAGTTTAGCGGGACGTTCAAACAAGCATTCATCCATCTAAACATTTATCATCATCATCATCAACTCACTATACGTTTTCACTGAGGGGCTCGGAGCCTACCCTAAGTTAGGGGTGATTAGACCTAAGCCAACCTTGGCCCAGTGCGGGTCGGTTAACTTCACACACATCTTTGAAATTTTTCGCCGATATGTGCAGGTTGTATAACGATGTCTTCCTTCGCCGTAAGAACAACGGATAAATGTACATATGAAAATTCGGAAATCAAAAACACTTTGGTACATGGCGGGATTCGAACCCAGGACCTGCAGATTACAAGTGACGAGCTTAACCCTTGAGCCACCGACGCTCTTTCTAAACATTCGCATTTATACTATTAGTAAAATAATACGATATTCAGAAACCTTTTAATCCACGTCTAAGTTACATCCCATACAAAGGTATACATTTTCCAGTTCATTTTTTCAACTTCACAGTGCAGGAAACAAATGCTTAGTTCATACGCCCGGAGCGAGCTCCTTGTTTGGTTCTATTCGCATGTGCTATTGAGTCCGTTCATCGTTCTTTTGTTCAGCTCTATCTTTTTCTTCCTTTAAACACTTTTCAGTGTTGAATATGCGTATTTTTTTTTACGTAGAACATTCATTACTATAAAACAATGGCTTGGGTCATTTGGGAATCGACCACGTCGAATATACGTCGATAAATTTCAATAACAAAATAGTTATGAGTCTGACGGGAGCGTAATAATGGTCGATACGTTAATTAGATACAGTAGTTAATTAAAGAGAGAAACGAGGAAATCCCAATTGGGAAAATACGGTCAAAGATATGTTCACTTTACTGTATATCTGGGATAATCTAAATGCTGCGTAAAAACTATTCCGAGTTTACTTATCTTCTTTACATTTCCTTTAAATTTATTAAAAACTAGGATTCGTAATTGTATAATGTATAAATAGATAATTAACTATGAAATGGTATAATCACACTGCTACCAAGGAGTTTTTATATCTTTAATTTTAAGTTACATTTTTAATTTTTCGTATTGCAACGTTAATAAATGAGTAAGTGGATAGACATGAATAGCCCATGATTGTATATCTATCTATAAAGATAATCTGACTTCTAGTTATTTCCTCTATTTTCCTGGTTGTTATTTTCTATTTTTTTATTTCTAGCCCGTAGGAATATACCGTGGTAAATACGAATGGGTCGGCGAGCACAGTGCCGCGAACGGAGACTGCTCATTGTGGGTACGCGCGGCTACTCTGCAGCTGGACGACGGTCAGTGGCAATGCCAGGTCACCGCTAGCAACTATAATGTCCAGGTAATTATGACCTTTCCAAACCAAGACTATTTCATTGTATTATAAGGTGCTATGTATATACTTATTAGTCATATTTTTTTGTGTAATATCAAGGATGCTTTATCAAGCCCACCCGCCGCGTTAGCTGTGCGTGTTCCACCGCAGTCACCAAGAATCCTCTTCAACGGGTCACACGTACTGCCCGGACAGAATATCACAGTGCCCGCCGGCTCTAGAGCGACCGTTGTTTGCGAAGCCAGATACGGCAACCCACCCGCATACATCGAATGGTACTTGGGTAAGACCACAGTTATTAT
>JAAOEG020000005.1:1739424-1756944 GCA_011763625.2 Papilio bianor
ATTGCAACAAACGCAGGCTGAACCCTACGAGATTTATCAGATTTATACCCGTGCGAAGCCGGAGCAGGCCACTAGTATAACGAATAAACTCAAAAACTACTAAGCCCATAGACAACCCTTTAGACAAAGTGTTTCGAAGCGGTTCCATAACGAATTTCAAAAACGTATGGAACTGACAATATCTTTCGATAAGTCACATGCTTAAAATATTCCTATACATTTTGACACATCTTGTCGATTCTACTAGCGATATCGCTAATTGATTACATTGTCTATGGCCTCATGTCACATTTAACTAGCGATATCACTAGAATCGACAGAATATGACAAATCGTAAATGAAAATTTCGTAACAAGCATGTAACATACCGAAAGATATTGTCAAATCTATACGTTTTTGAAATTCGTAATGGAATTTCTTCGGAACGAAAGCTCGTTGTCTAGGAGGGCTGGACCGACTTACCCTTTCCAAGCGCAAAATATGATAAGTGAAAGAGGATGGAGAACTGAATTCATAGGTTTGTGAGTTTTCTTTCTGTGCCCCTCCTCTGTAGATTAAAGGTCGGCAACGCATCTGCGCAAATGCGGCTGTCTACGGGCAGTTATTTCGCTATTTTGGCGAGTCCTGGTCACTTAGTTATATAAAAAAGAAGTTAATTCACGACGTATTAATAGAGTCTTTATAGAGTTTTAATTGTACTTGGATGTATTAATTGTAAAGTACATCGTATGTTAGTTGAGAATATATTTGCAAGTCTAAACTCTATGTGACATCAGTTTACAATAGCAAACTGTTACCAGACACAAGCTTAGTCTTCTCTAACTTTAAGACACATTTGAATTTCATAACAGCTTTCGAAACTAATTTATAATTCTCTCTCTCTCCATCGTTTCCTCATTTCTGAGGGTTCTTCTTGAGTATTTGTCGAACGGTGTTTCTCAACGCTGTGCGATTCTCAGCGATGTGGATGGTGTTATGCTTAGTGGTGTCGAGTGCGGTACGTATTTGGTCAGTCCATCGCATAGACCGACGCCCTCTGGGTCTCTTCCCTAAGTTTTTCTATGTTTTCGGGGGATCGCTTAGCAACATGACCGAAATACTTCAGCGTGCGGCTGAGACACAACGTGGAAAGGGTACATACTTTGACTTCTTCCAATAATGAGTCGATTGTCCCATGAGCACATGTGACCATGGTATTCTCAGCACTTTCCGCCAACACCACATGAGAACCATATTTCCACGATTATAAATCTTTAGGATAATGTAAATAGGTTTAAAATACTTAATGATGTTGAAGTAACTAAAGCTAAATTATATTTTTGATTGAGTTTTATGTATTCATACTTAAAATGAAGTATTTATTTGATTTCGAATTCGAAGCATCGTTCCTTGTGCGTACCGCAAAGGACTGGAACAAGTTGCCAGCCTCTGTTTTTTCCGTCCAAATACGATGTTGGGACCTTCAAAAGTAGAGTGAATAGGCACTTATTAGGCTAGCGCGTACCATCTTTCGACCAAATCTCCACTAACACCAGGTGGGATCGTGGTCAAGCGCTGGCTTATCAAACGTAAAAAAAAAGATTTGTTATTTTTTTATATATGAATACTATCGGAGGTTAACCTTAAAATCTGTTTCTTTACCGAAATGTAACAAATCAATCGTAAATATAAAAAACATGCCAATTAAACTAAATTATGTCTGTAAATTGTATGATATAGAACATAGGTTACTGATTTTTTTTATTCAGCACGAATGGAGTCACGGGCGACAGCTAATATGAATTTAAAATCATCACCGCATTAAAACTGCAAGAGCGAACTAGTGATGAAGTAATTTGATGCTTATGATTTCACCCGAAGTTGTAACACAACTGAATATAAATTATTAGTTTCCAAACACCTATATAAAATGTTATTATCTCTGTTAATACCTTGGAAAAAAAAAGATAAACATATGTTTTAGTACATGTTGTGCGCCAGTGAAAACCCACAGTAAACATTGTGTTCAATATAAAATAATCATTGTTTTGTTTCGGCCAGTCTTGCGATTATAATCTAAATTCGGCTCGCTTCTTCAGCGGCTATGAGAAATATTTTTTTTCTAATGATACAATAATGTAATTTTAATACACAATTTTCTGATTATCTTTTCGAATTGTGAAATATTAAAACTATACAAAACAATGTGCGATTATTACCGACAAGATTTTATCTGATATGTTTATTTCATTTTGCTATGTGCGTAGCAATTTATCTCATGATGCCTTACGAATGAACGAACGAAATAGCATTGCTTATGGTCACGTTGCGCTTGAACCGAGCGTGCAAGCGAGAGCGCGAAACAAGATATAGAGAGGCACGATCTACCTAAGCATTCGACTTGTGACTTAACACTGTCCAGAGACCGAACAGACAACTATACTTAAATTCATTTTTAATTCAAGATATAAAACTTTTAGACAACTCATAACAATGTGATTAATGAATACTTCAATAAAATCCTAAGCCATAATTTTTATCCTCGATTTTTCATACGATACAGAAGAACACGACAAATGGCTTATGTTAGCAGTCGAAAAATGTTAAGAATGCCTTCAGAAAGCTGGAAGCATACTCAAATGAACAAAAAATGTACAAAGCGTCTTGTAATTGTAACACTGCTTTGTCTTACGATTCCTTAGACAAAGGAACCAGGAATCCAATTAAATGTCTTGTTCTATATTACGTATAGATCAATTCGGACAATACTATTTTGTAACATTTCAATTAGTATTTACTAAACCGGATAAGCCAAGACATGCATTTAACACTATAGCTATCTCTTTTATTTTAAAAGTTAATCAGAATCATGGCAATATGATGTTGTAAAGATTTACTGGAACAAACGAAAGATCACGAAACAATTGATAAATAATTTTCGAATCTGTGTACGTTCTAAAACTATTTCCACAGCAGTAGAGCATTTGCAACACCACTTATAGGTCACCTTAAGAAAGCAAGTACTGGCTTATAGAGCAACAATAGTATGCTGTTGAGATGTTACCAATGACCGTCAAATACCATCCACGCCATCTCGACAGCTGGTAATCCAACAACAACAAACAACCGTGCGGTTTTCGCAAAATTGTTTGCCTTGCCCAGTCCCGTTGTGGAACAGTCTGTCCTTGACTGGTGTGTTTCCAAACCGCTTCGACTTAGGGTTCTTCAAGAAGCGAGCGTATATACTTCTCAAAGGCTAGCAACGCAACTGCAATTCCTCTGGTATTTTAATATCCATGGGCTCCCTTCTTTTATAAAAAGAAAGTGCTTTACGGCTAATCGGACCGCAAAGTCCTGAAATGTCCTCGGACAGGTCAATGCAGCGTGGGCAGGCCTGCTGCAACATAGACCGATCACTTAGTCAACGTTGCAGGAGGATCATGTATGCGGGTGGGACAGGTCCGATCATGGTGGCGATCTTTGGGGGAGGCCTATGCCAAGCAGTGAGCGTTATGTAGCTGGGGAGAAGTAGGAGACGTTTGTACTGATACTTTTGGATTTAATTAAGCCAGGTTTTGTTTTGGCTTTTATCGTTCTTCTATGATTTTCTGAAACTTTTCATCCCTTTTTATGCAGATAGAGTCACAACAGCTAATTCTAGTTTCATATTCTTTTGATCAATTGGTATTTATTTATGTTAATATATTATATTTATATTCTATGTCAGCTTTACTTCTATGAACAATTTTTGTCACAATTTCAAAAAGCTTTTACTATCTGTTAGTAACTCTCGCAACAAAGGTAAATGTATGGTAAAAAAGAGCAAAATTTTGGTTATCCAACGTTAGAATTTTAAAAAGTAGGTTACAACGTTAACGTTTATAGTTGTAATTACTTTTCCAGATACGGTTTTGCCGCATCAAGAGTCCGCTTATACCTTAGTTGAGGATAAAAATTGTGATAAGAATATACTACATCCGCAAATCTTTTAACTATATTATGCCAATGTAGGATGTTCTCGAAAAGTTTTAGAATATTCTGTTCCAAAAGTGTTTTTAAATATTTTTAAATTAAAATTGAAGAAACTTGAAATGGCAAACTCTTGTAAAATTTAAGAAACAAAATATTTCCCTTCTTATACGTCCTCCATCAATTCCATCCCTTTCCCTTCCTTTCCTTAAAATAAAGATTGGAAAAGGTAAAAAACACACATCAAACGACACGCGTAATCTCTTCCACTTCACGCCTGTTTTCTGCGTGTATATTTTATAGAGCTTGGGTTTAATTAATTTAATATTTAATACCATTATACACTAATTTGTAAATTTATTTTGCGTTGATTTTAAATTACTTACTACGGTTACTCACTATGAAATCATTTAAATAAAAACACATACATTAAAATATTATCTTTCAAAAGACACCAATTTCCCCCCCCCCCCCCCCGAAATTGTAGTTAAGCATAAGTTTTAATTCCTTGACCTATATTATATTATAGACTTCAACGATGATTTTGAAGTACTTTGTTATTCATTATTCAATAAAGGATTTCACAAGACAGCCAATAACAATGTATCAATTATCATGATCTATCAAAAATCTGCGCCGGTCGCTAGTCGCTATATTGAAGGGTTGACTCATGTTTAAGCTAAAATTTTATTTGAAACTAGCTGTCGCCCGCGACACCGTCCGCGCTTTCTTTTTCTATAATATAATAAAAGATTTTTTCTAAAATAAACGTAGCCTAAGTTATTTCTTATTACATTAGCTACCTGCCAATAAAAGTCCCGTTAAATCGATCCATCCATTTCAGTGATTAGCCAGACAGCCAGACAGACAGCCAATAAACAAACAGACAGGCAGAGTAAAATTGTTAAGAAATCTTGGTGTATGTACCGTACATATATTCGTATACATGTATCAAAAAACGGTTATTTCAATATTACAAACAGACACGCCAATTTTTTTATGTGTATAGATATAGATAAAATAAGATTCCTATGGTAAGTACATTACAACCATAGAGTCTAATTGTTCGAAGTTTCCAACGATAGAAGTTTGTAGATTCAATAGGTTTAGCCACATGTCTCTATTTGGGTTGTACGTGTTAGTAATTCCACCAAATTTACATAGAGACGCAGTTGCACTTACCTCGGTTATTTCTATTAGTTTAAAATCTAATTTAGAACACAGTTCTCTCAATTGGACTTGCTAAATGGAAAATGATCAACTTGATCTTTAGACGATTTTTGGACATTACCGCGTATACAAAAATTTACAAGTTCTTAAAAGAACAAATTATCAAAATATTATAACTCGGGTTTATGAAAGATTTTTTAAATCGTAGTTATTTAAGCAAAAAATTATAAACAAAATAATAATGATGACTAAACATTAAAAGCACGGTAAAATTTTTATTAAGCAACTCCCTCTAGAGAAAATTGAATAGAGTTTAGATTATCTACGAAATGGCTCTAAAAATATTTTAGAAATACAAAATTTCTCGAACTTTCTTTATATAAATTTAATAAATATGAAATATTTCAATGCATTTAAAGTAATAACATTACGGATGTATTAGTAATATTACTGTAGGAGCTGCATAACTGACTTTAAATGTTGTTAAAATAATAAAAACTTATTGCAAGGCAAACTGATATACCAAGGAGTACACATTCTAACCACATAGTGTAACCAATAGTAACTCTTCCCGAGTTTCCCAGTAGAACCTTTGAACAAAGTTAATCTTACTACAAATAAGTTCAGAGTAAACGGTGTATGATTGAAGAACCGTGAACCGAGTTAAATTCTAGAGAAACCAATCAGACAGAAACATGCTACAATCAATTAAATTTACAAAACTAGTTTAACAATGAAAGTAATCTTCATTAAGAAAGAAGGATAGAAAGAAGATTACCAATCTAAACCAAGGGAGAATGATAAGAGGATAAGCAATTTTTTTTATAAGTGAAGTTGGCAAACGAGCGGCGACGAAACCGAGGTAATCAACGACGCCCATGTACATATGTACATCTGCAACACCAGAGAAACCACACATGCGTTGCCGGCCTTTGAGAAAGAGATAGGCTCGCTTCTTGAAGAACCCTAAGTAATAATGGTTTGGGAATACCCACGAAGACAGACCATTCTACTACGCGGCTGTGCGTGCGAAAGTTACGCGAGAACCACATGGCAATTAATAATTAAATAATCTTCACCAACAAGAACAGGGAAGGAAGTCAAACAATCTACACTAAGGGAGAAGGAGAGGGGGAAGGGAGAAGGAGAGAGAATGGTGAGCAATATCCATTAATAAGAAGAAAAAAAAGAATATAGGCAATCTACGCTAATAAGGTTAAAGAAAAAAGGTAGTTGAGTAATTTCCCCTAAGAAAAAAGAGAGAACGAAATTAAGCACTAAGTCTATACTAAGAGAAAAGAAGAAAATGAAGGTGAGCAATCTTTACATATAATAAAATTGGAATGTCTGTTTGTAATATTGAAATAGCCGTATTTTACTACATGTACATATATGAATATGTATACGGTACATACACCAAAATAACATTTTTTCCAATTTTTGTCCGTCTGTCTGTCTGTCTGTCTGTTTGTTCGGGCTAATCTGAAATGGCTGGACCGATTTTGACGGGACTTTTTTTTTAGGTAGTTGGTGCAATAAGGAGTAACTTAGGCTACGTTTATCATAGAAAAATTCTTTAGAAAAAGATCGCGCGGACGAAGTCGCGGGCGACAGCTAGTCTTCACTAAGAATAAGGCGAGTAAAAAGTTAAGGAATCTACACTTAGGAGAAGGAGAGAAAAAACGTGCGTTTTCAAAGACTAAACACGAAACATTTAAAACAAAGACAATGAAAACTCAAGATTACAATGATACAAAAAGTATTTTACACAATATCCATGGGCCGATCAAAAATTTTAAAGTTCCTATAGATGCCTACTTTTATATTTCAGATGTAGTTGTGACCAATTATAACATATTACGTCTGTAAATTTATTCAATTCTAAATACTTGGATCAGTCTATGATCCTGTAAGTCTCTTAGGGAACATCCAGTTTGTTCTCTTTCCATAATATTACAATAACTGCCGCTTTATAGTACTTTAATGGAAGTGAAATGTATAATTAAAACAATTTTAGTAACCGCGATGCTCTGTGGAAAGTGCGGCGTGTTAATTTTATTTGTCTTTGTACAGTTGGAGATATCTCACGTAGCCAGTTTGTCTAAACATCGTTTAACGTAAGGAACAAATTCGGTGTCTCTTTGGAATCCTTTGTTAACTTCTGTTATTGCTTTAAGTATTTGTAATGTTACGTTACAATGTTTTAACGTTACATTTTAAGTATGATAATGTCTATTCGAGTCTAAATTACTTAAATATTTAATTCTTTAACAGAATTTTAAACTGAATCAGAACTTATAAATTTGTTTGCTCTACGTGGACCACTTCATTTTTGGTGGTGGTATGGTGGTACGATGAAGGAAAGCATGATGCAACCTGCACATATTGTAGAAGAAATTCAAAGATTTGTTTCAACTCGCACTGGGCAAGCGTGGTTGACTAAGCCAATCACGTCACGTCAATCAACCACGCTGTTCTTTAACAGTGGTAGACGGCAGCAACAACAACATCTATTGCACGAATTGGCCGGCTCGCCCGGTGTAATACCACGACCACACAGAAGACAGGCGTGAATTGGAAGTTATTCCTTGTTTCGTTTATGAGTGTGGTGCCCAAGGCCTACTTGTAATCCACTTTCCCTACACACTTTTTTTATAAGCAAAGGATGGGAATGGGAAAGTAGATTTGACAGACGCATAGGAAAGGCGAATATATTCTTTTCGTGTGTCTCCTTCTCCGTTAACTAAAGGTAGGCAACGCAACTGCAACAGCAGATGACTATGGGCCGAGGTCGCTTCGCTATTTTAGCGATTTCAGGTGGCCGCTTGCTCGTTTGCCACATTATAATAAAAAAATGGTCACTCCTAACTTAGAGTAGGCTCCAAGCCTCTCTGTGGGGACGTAGATATGTTATTAGGACGTATTATGTACGTTAGCTGATGATGATGAAAATATACTTAAACATCACAGTAACGTGTTTTGTGATACTTAATTCGAAAACCATACATTTTATATGATTAAAATCAGCACAAAGTAGTGATGGCCAAATGAAATAATTGACCTTTACGAACGACAAATTTAGTTCCATAAACTCAGTCTCATTTCAATTCATACCGTAAGCCTTGAAACTACTGAGTCTTAAAATTCCGGATAAAATCAAGTAAGAGTACCTCGAAGTTTAAGTTTGATTTATGTAGCGGATTTGGATTTTGAAGTTTTAATCTTGTTTCATCTACATACGTGAAACTATTTCTCCTTATTGAAATACTAACGGGTAGAATATGTTTTATTTTACACGAGTGATAAATATAGTAATGTTTGTCACACTTATGTAAGTATCTTTTTTCTTCTTCTCCTTATCACCCATATGACGCCCACTGCTGGGCATAGGCCTACCCCAAAGATAGCCACGATGGTCGGTTTTTTTTTAAAGTTGTAAATTCCAGCAATAACAACTTCTGTTGCACGAATTGGCTTGCCCGCTGTTGCACCATGGCCACACCGATGACAGGCGTGAAGTGGAAGTTATTCCGCGTTTCGTCTGATGGGTGTGGTGCCGGAGGCCTTATTATAAACGTCTTTCCCTACCCACACTTTTCTCATAAGGAAAGGATGGGAAGGGAGATGGATTTGATGGAGGAGGGGACGCATAGGAAAGGGGGACATCTCTTTTCGTGTCTTTTCGTGTCTCCTTCTCAGTCAAGTAATGGTAAGCATTACATCTGTAATAGCAGCTACCCTGTCTAGTTCGCTATTTTAGCGAATTCAGGTGGCCGCTTGCTCGTTTGCCGAGTTATATAAAAAAAACTTTGTATGTGGGTTTGTATGTATGTAAATTCGATTGTTACGGCTTAGAGCCTCAACGATTGAACCGATTATAGCGAGTGAGATTACATTGGATTTGTTTTCTTTCCTGGATTGTGATGAATTCCGAGACACAAAACACATATAGTGAACGTGGGGAGTAAAATAAAAAATAAATAAAAAAAAACGAATTCAAATCTCACTTCTCATAATTTTTTTTATTTTATAAGATCCTCAGTCAATCCCTTTTGGTTACTTTTTTTAATTAAGGTTAAGTTATGTATATCATTACATTATTGTGAAAATTTAATATCATTAATCTACCACAAACTTTACATTATATTGGATAAGAAGATATAGAAAAAGTATTTGTTTGACTGTGAGTTTACACTGTCTGAATACTTGTCCAAAATATGTTATTGTTTATAAAGAGGATACGAGGAATGACAACATTTATTTGTTTTGGGTGTGGATACAGACAGTAATGACCCTATTTAACAACTTGAAAATGCCCATTATTATTATCTACAGGTCAGTTCCTATCACTCAATGTTGATAATTTAATTCTAATTTAGATCATGGCCGAGGCACATCGATCACCAGGACACCATAAAGCTCACTCTATTAATTATAATCAGGATACAACGTTGCCTTTAGGCAATTAGAGGCCAGCTGTTACTACACGTAGTTATGTCATCAAAATATTAAACGAATTTAAGAAGAGATAGGATTTTGGAACATTAATTTAAATAGAAAAGCGGGATAAAACGTGAAAATGCGAAAATTTACATGGATGGATGTTTGTTAGAAGCTATCGCCAAACTCTCGTAATGGATCTCGCAAAAAATTGACACAGATGTGGAACACAGTCTGGAAGAACACATAGGCTAATTAAGATTTCTAACGGCTAGTTACTTTATAATAATGTCTCACAATTTTTTTTATAATTTTGTTATACATTTTTTATTCACTTACTAAATTAATTAGGACACTTTTCTTAACATGAATATTTACTGCTCCTTCAGAAAATCCCAAGGGTTTTAATTTAAAAATTACTTTGAATCGAAATATTGTCTTGATTTTGTAAATCTTAAATCTGCAAAATTGTATTGATTATAGTGTTTCCCAAATCGCCAAATAGACCAATCCCGGGAAGACGGTAACATAGTGAGGTCCCATGTTGCCGTAACGTAACGTAAACGTGCCGTACTACATGAGGGCACGGGATAATATTTTCCTTAGGGTCGTGCAGTAGCACAGTGTAGAGGGTTCCGGTGCGTTCCTCTGGAGATCCCGGGACCCTCGCAGTCGCACTTGAAGTTGGCCACCGAGGAGGTTTTGGTGAGTAAAACTCTCACATAACCCTAAAAGGCAGGGTATCTTTCGAAGATTTCCCCTCCCGATACCAAAAAAAAAACAGTATGTTGGTGTAAAAATATCTTATAAATGAAGAAATTCCTATATTTTTAAAATACAACCAGTAACAATTACTTGATAAAAATATGATGTGATTTCTGTAAGGCGGAACGGAACACGTTTTACATTTTTCATTTTATATTGTGGCAGAAATGAAGCGTGGCATACGTCTGCCTTCTTAAATAAATTTGCCGCATATTTTTACGAGCACGTAATTTAATATTATTACTTAAGTGGCATTTTCACGTTAAGTGAAATCTCTGAAAATTGGAATTCACCGTACCAGAAATGGTTCTGTGAATATACCGAATTGTAAATCCTCTGTTGATGAAAATGTCTACAGGCGTCAGATCAATTAGCCGAGCAACTGTTCCTTGGCCACATCTATACATATAATAAAATTGGAGTGTCTGTTTATAATAATGAAATAACCGCTTTTTACTACATGTATATGAATATATATACGAGTATTATATCGTACATACACCAAAATACTTTTTTTTTACAATTTTTGCGTCTGTCTGTCTGATCCGGCTAATTTTACATTTATTGGCAGGTAGGTGATATAATAAGCAGTAACTTTGGATATACGTTTATTTTAGAAAAAAACACTTTTATTTTAGAAAAAGAACGCGCGGACGGAGTTGCGGGCAACAGCTAGTGTGAATATATAATTTCCTCTTCTTATTGAGTTTGTTTTTCCTTAACGACACCGGTATAGATTACTAAAGCTATATTTCATTTTTCGTTTATAATTCATCCTTATTCAAGTTTCGCCTTTTTTAATTTAAAATCAATACTTACTAATGTAACAAAAAGAAAATATTAGTTACTTTGTTTGTTTGCATTAAAAAGGCTCCGTAACTCCTGCACTAATTTAAAAATAGTTTTACTGTTGGGAACCTTAACTATTCCGGGGTACCATAGGACATACAGCCGTGAGCAAAAATATAGGGTCGGTTAAGAAGAAAATAACACATTATTTTATTTTATTTTAAGGATATTTAATTGTCTGTCATGCACAATTTATTTCAGTTAGCTAGCGTTTTTATTCAGTTCCGAGTTATTCAGACTTTCTTAACCGACCCTTTATTTTTGCTCATGGCTATATTTTTTCGAAAGGCAGTATTGATTTTTTATATTATGCGTGTACGTAGTAACGGGGAAAAGTTAGGAAAGTAAAGTTAGTAATAAAGGTATATTAAACAAAAAATTAACATTACATTTTACTCTGAAATTTTAAACAGCCCAAATTCTGTCCATGTATCGTAATATATAATATCCAGCATACGTGTATTAAAACTTAACAGGCTCAGGTAGAAAAGTTCAAAAGGTCAGTACAGTCGGCCCAAGGGTTTCGCTTTAATCCTAAAATCAATACGTTGTCCATTATCAAAATGTTCCATCTTCGTATTTAAAGTTACTATCTAATATTTCAAAGTTGAAGAGTCTGAATTCATAAAACTTGACAACTACAAAATTTTCGAAATACTTTTTAAGTTTGACAAAATCATTAGTAAACCTAAATTCAGTTTTCTTTTCCAGTCCATCTCCTTTCTCCTTTCTAGCAAGAAAAGGATGAGAAGGATATGGACTTGACGCAGAAAATGACGCTTCGGAAAAAGTATTTTTTTATATAATAATTTTCTTTGTATTTCCTCCGCCGCCGATTAGAGGCAACGTATCCACAATTGCGGATGGCAATGAGCAGTGGTCGCTTCGCTATTTGAGCGATTACAAGTGGCCTTTTGCTCGTTTGCCCCCTTATAATATAAAAAATAATTATGTGGCAACGTCTTGCTGCGACACTTTGGAATATAACACTAAACTAAAAAGGTTAAAAGAGCAGGTTAGATTTTCAATAGTTAGAAATCACTCTATATTGGGTGTATGTACCGATTAGATCTATGTGTTAAGTTAAAAATGTATTGGATCTCTTTGGCTGACAGGAGGTTCGCATTCTGCCAAAGAGATGGCGTACTGGCCAATGATACATTTGCCTTTCGTAATTAAAAAGATATATGAGAATAGAACTCGAGATGGACACATGAAATATGAAGAGAGCAGATCTATAACAACGATATATAGTCAATGGTTGTGTTAATTAGTTTTTTGTAAATATGTAGATAATGTAATAAAGTGTTTAACAACGTAAAAATAGTATTTTGGCTGCCGCGCTGCTGTTTAGATTTAAACACTATGCCCAGTCTGTGACCGTCAATATAGCCCCATAACAAACACTCTAAAGAAGGAACCCCTACGGATCTGTAACTTGTCGATACCTATTCCGAATTACACGTGAATTAAACTGTTATTTAACTAGTGTAGTCTCTAGTGTCTTTCATAAAAGTTTTAATAAGTTTAAGGTTAGATTGTAAAAGTCTTAAGAAGAAACAAGGAGAATTTAATAACACATAAGGGCGATATTCCGCATTTAAGGTACTGTGTTCCATCGGCGTGGCAAGTAACACCATGGGCACAACTATTTCTATATAAAACATATCTCAAAGCTACAAAAGTATGCTTCGACAATTTATCTCGGCAACATTTTAAGTGAAGAAAGCGTATAATACACTGGTTCGCAACGGAGATATTTTACACTCTGGTATAGCAGTAATGCTTGTGCCGCTTCATTTTACGATAAATCCTTTGAGAGAAATTACATGATATTTTCACACATTTCCTTTGCAATAAAAATGATGATGTAAATCTATTATTACAACTTTTTATTATACAAGGTGGCAAACGAGCAAGCTGCCACCTGAAATCGCTGAAATAGCGAAGTGACCGCTGCCCATAGACATCCGCAAATGCAGATGCGTTGCCTACATTTCATCGACGGAGACGCAATGATAGAGAATATTTCCTCTTCCTATGCGTATCCTCCTCCGACAAGTCCACTTCCCCTTCCCATCCTTTCCTTGTATTAGGCTGGGAAGGGAAACAAGACTAAAATTAGGCCTCCGGCGCCACACTCATGAGACGAAACGTGGAATAGCTTCCACTTGACACTTGTCTTCTGTGTGGTCGTGGTATTACACCGGCGCATTCTTGCGAAGATGTTAAACCAGGCTCTACCACTGTTAACTTATTTGAAACTAACTTTTGTCTGCGACTTATTAAGCGGAGAATTAAAAAAAAT
This sequence comes from Papilio bianor, assembly GCA_011763625.2. NCBI lineage: Eukaryota > Metazoa > Arthropoda > Insecta > Lepidoptera > Papilionidae > Papilio > Papilio bianor. The sequence goes on from JAAOEG020000005.1 coordinate 1,752,905, forward strand.
ACAAAGAAAGATTTTCTTACATCGGTTCTGTGCTTCCTATATAATGTAATCGAACAAACAATTATATCTCTCCTGTTTGTAACATGAATTTATATGTATAGTAACAACTATTATCGTTAACATAAGAATATCAGATAAATATACAAATGAAATTCGAACCTGGGACCTGCAGATAACAATTCAAATGCTTAACCCATGAGCCACCAAAGTTCTCTCATACCATGTTTTTTTTTTTGAAGAGACAAATATACAAATATAGTGAATCCCAGAGATTGTTCCTTACAATGAGAGGGAACATATCTGCATGTTGTCTCTATTCATTTGAAAAATGAATCTCTTTCAATGCGCCCCCATACTCGGGTCTCCATTAAGACTCGGGCAAAATCGAATATCTTTTGAATTGCTTTCATTATTTACCACTGCGGTATGCTTTGTGTACAAACCATTTGCTTATACGCGTCACCGACGAATCGGGTATGCAGCCTATTTGTAATTTGTCTAAGGAAAATGTACAAACCCAACAAATTGCAAAAGGAAAGTGTTGAACCGTTATAAAGCCTTACTTTCTACTAATATTATAAGTGTAAATGTTTGGATAGATGTATTATTAGAATGGCTGCATGGATCTGGATAAATAAATTTGGCATAGATGTAAAACACTGTCTGGAAGAACAAATAGGTTACTTAACAAGGTTTTTTTTTAATTCCGCGCGGACGAAGCTATATGAACCTATTCAATACGGTTTTTCAGAGCCCGCTTAAACATCTTTGCATGAATGGGCCGGTTCGCACGGTTAAATACCTCGACCACACCGTTGACAGGTGTGGAAGCGATTCCGCGTTTCGTCTGATAAGTGTGCGTTCCGGAGGCCTAATTTTAACCGTCTTCCTCTTTCCAACCGCAAAAGATCGGAAGGGGAAGAGGATTTGTAAGAGGATGGGATGCATAGGTTTGACAATCTTTATCTTTCTCTGCGTCTCTTTTGTAGGCTAAAGATAGGCAAAGCATGTGCGACTATTTTGCTAGCTTCACTGTTTTGGCGATTTCTGGTGACCGTTTGCTCTTTTGCCATTTTGTACTATATAAAATGGCAATTTGCTAACACTAGATTTTTCAAGGAACATGCCATCCAAGTAAGCGGTGTTCACGATCGTTCGGTGACATACAACAGCTACGTGTGACAAGTTTTCATGTCTATTGTAGAAACAGTGACGTTACATTTCAAAGGCCCGTACAGAGTTGCCTGGAGCAGAGTACGTGAAATAATAAAGATTTTTTCGTCGACTCGCTCTTATAGACGGAAAGAATCGGTGCCGTATTAATAATTAATTTAAAGGCCCTTTTCCTTATCTGATTTGAAACAAAGGAACCACAAACATTTACTATGGCCATGTATTTTTAATCTTGTTCTCACAGTTACCAGAATTTATTAACATTTCTATCTTAATTTATATTTTTTCTCAAAATGTTTGCTGGCGGGATATTTTTCCAACATTCTTACGAAGATATAAAATATTCCAATACGAAATTATCACAGAGGTTAAGTATGACATTAATGTGCAATTAAAATTGTACATTTCTGGTTTTTCTATACTGCCTCATCTAATTAACATCTCAAATGAAAATAAAATACAAAGCAGTACTTAACCGATAAAAACCTTGAGAAAAATTTTAATGTACTGAAAATAACATTTTGCTGTCTTAAATATACTAATTATATAAAAAACTAATTAATTACCGTAGTAAAAGAATTGGACGATTAATTTATTATTAGCAAGTTCACTACTGCTCTCGTGAGTCCATTTTTAGTAGAAACTCCCTTTAACCCGCGACTTTGCCCTACTAGAATTAAAAATTAGTTATTATATTTTAACAGTGGTAGAGCCCGCTTTAACATCTTCGCACGAATGGGCCGGCTCGCCCGGTGTAATACCACGACCACACAGAAGACAGGCGTGAAGTGGAAGCTATTCCATGTTTCGTCTGATGAGTGTGGTGCTGGAGGCCTAATTTTAGTCTTATTTCCACTCCCAGCCTTATCTTAGTAGAAAAGGATGGGAGGGGGAAGTAGACTTGACTTGAAGAGGAAATATTCTCTTTCAGTGCGTCTCCTCCTCCGTCGATAAAAGGTAGGCAACGCATCTGCAATTGCGGATGTTTATAGGCAGCAGTCACTTCGCTATTTCAGCGATTTCAGGTGGCCGCTTGCTGGTTTGCCACTTTGTAACATAAAAAAAATACTTTTGTCACCCGGGGACATGCTTCTAATCCTTTCAGTAGTTTAGGAGCTTAGACAATGCAAACTAACATTAATGCAAAAGTTTAGATGGATGAATGGATGTTTGTTTTTAGAGTTCGTCGCCTAAACTGTTGAACCGAATTCGATGAAATTTGGCATAGATGTATAAGATAGTCTGGGAACACATAGGCTACTTTTGATCCCGGAAATAGTTAGAATTCCCTAGGGATCCATAGTTTTTGTTTTTTACATATTTGCTCGATAACTCTGCAGCGCTTCAACAAATATTAATGAAATTTAGTACAGATATAACATAGCCTGAAATAATATGTAGAATACTACGTTTTATTTTAATTTCGCGCGGACGGAGCGGCAGGAGCCAGCTAGTAATATTAATAAAAGGAAAGACTTTTTGCATGTATTCAAAAACCTCAAAAACTATTGGGCAGATTACAAAAAATCTTTCACCATTATCAGTGAGCAGCATAGGTTATTGTTATTTTTTTTATTCCGAACGGACGTACTCGCGAGCAAAAGTTAGTATTGATTTAAAGAAATCGTTGGCTCATCAATAGCTTCGTATGCTGAAATTAATTAATGCATATAATTAATGTCATCCCTTGTATTTTGACAAAATAGAGACAATACACGTATTGATTGATTGATTGACAATTGTTGTCACTGTAGTCACCTAGTACACTAATAATCTCATATAACATTGATAATAAACAAGTTGCACAGCCTATCGAAAGTACAAAACCACTGGAGCAAAGAGGACAAGGTGTTTAAATAGTAGAAAAAATATCGCAACGATATCATGACCACAACCTTATCTGGGGACGACGGCGAAACGTAACCGCTCCGTTTTTGCTAAAGAATCGTTTTTACTCAACTTGCTCTGCGGTTTACGACCTTCAGATTGAGGTACGGTAATGGTTGTAATTTGAAAAAGCGTTAAGATTATGAAATAAAATCATAATTTACTTTTTATATTATAAAAAACTAATGAAATACCTTATTTTAAGTCAAATTTAATGCAAACATTAATCTAATTATTCACACAATTAAATTATTATCTCATTACACTTTTCCTTTGGTATTACTTTTCCATATATCATTATGTGTCATATCTGAATGCAATTGTTTTTTATATGAAAGAAGGGGGCAAACGAGTAGCATGAACACCGAGGTGATCATCGACGCCCATGGACATCCGCAATACCAGAGGAACTGCAGATGCCTTGCTGACTTTGAGAAGGTGATAAGCTCCCTTCTTTAAGGACCTAAAGTCATAGCGGTTTGGAAACACCGCCTAGGACAGACCTTTCTAGGACGCGGCTGGTTTACCTAGGTTTTGGCAGCGACTCCGTTCGCGCGGACTAAAAAAAACTTAGAAGCCTAAGTGTTCTTACAGATTATGTTCTGCATCTGTGCAAAGTTTCACCGAGATCCGTTTAGCCGTTCTGGAGCCATTAAACAAACATTCATAAATCCATCTAAATATTCGCATTTATAATATTAATAAGATTTGAATGTTTACATGGATGTATGTTTCATTCAAGGTATCTCCAGAACGGTTTAAGAGATCCCGAATTTAGATGAATAATTTGTATTTCTTGTTTTATTGACAAATTCCCGATATTTAGTACACAGAATGTACATTGGCTTATTTTTTGCGATTTAAAAAATAAGCCAATGTGTGAGTCACGGCTAACAGCTAGTACACAGTGGTAGAGCCCGCTTTAACATCTTCGCACGAATGGGCCGGCTCGCCCGGTGTAATACCACGACCACACAGAA
>JAAOEG020000005.1:1757044-1773259 GCA_011763625.2 Papilio bianor
TCACTTCGCTATTTCAGTGATTTTAGGTGGTCGTTTGCTCGTTTGCCACCTTGTTAAATAAAAAAAAAAAAAAAAAAAAAACTCCATAAATACAGTAATTCAACAACTTGATCAATTGTTACACTGTTTTCATTTTGATGTCTTTATTATTACTATTCTTGAAACAAACGTAAAATGCTTGAATTTAAAGAGAATGGTGATGAATTCTAGCTTATCTTTTCTCGCATTTTATAACATCGCCTCAAACGATACACTTGGGACGCTGGGATGATGGATTTTCCTGCACCGTTTCCGCGTCCAATTTCGCTACACGCTCAATTAAATTTTGTTTTTTGGCGGTCTGTACTTTGCGAAACGGTTTTAATCAACTCACTCTTTTATCTTTCTACCAGTCATCCTACATCTAAATTGGTAAACTAATATCTTTTTATGTGATGTTGCATTAACGTTTTTCCTTTAATTATACCAGGTTTTTGTGATATAAAAGACTCAATACTAACCAAAATATAGACATGTGTAGATTTTAAGAATATTATAGAGCTCATCAATGATCTAGGTCGTTTAAACAGTGGTAGACGCAAAGGGAAGCTAAATGATCTTTTTCTGTGTTTCCTCTTTCGTCTATTAAAGGTAGGCAAAGCATCTGCAATAGCGAATGAATATAGGCAGCGGTTGCTTCGCTATTTTGGCAAGTTCAGATGGCCTCTTATAACATTTCGGTAATGCCTAAAGACCAAATGAGAAAGTCGTTGTCTCAGAAGGAACGCGTGTTTAGTCTTATATGTGGGAGAGCTTGAAATATGCAATGATGTAACAAATGAGTATTTCATAAACGTCTCCGAAAAACATTTATAATTAACCATAAACATTAAAGAGTAAAATAATGAACATTGTCTTATATTAGCATTCTCTTTACATTCGCTTTAATGTTCAAAAGCCCGGCAATTCCATACAACGATTAACGGTCAAAGCGAGTGCAGCAAGCCATAAAATATTTGCGAGTAGACCCCGCTTATGGAAACATCAAATGAAAAATTAATTTCCGATACTTTAACGTAGCGTTTGTTATTGCTTTTGTGAATGTTAAAGTTTTACTTTGTAACACATATTCACTTAATGTTATTGGATTGAAAAATATGCTATCGCTTCCTAGAAACTTGCTATACAGATATAGAATATGCAATGTAACTACTTACCGTCCTCATGAGGCAATAAAGGATTGTGCCACACGTGTCGTCTTACCTTTGCTTATTCTTATTCCACAATATCGATTTAGTAACATATTGTTATGTTCGACTTATACTTTACTAGCGGCCCGGGCTCCGGCTTCGCACGGGTATAAATCTGATAAATCTCGTAGGGTTCAGCCTACGTTTGTTGTAAAGCGGAGAAAATCTAATTATTTAAGACATCACATTAGAAACCTCAAAAATAACAGTATTTTTCCACATTTTAATGGATGTTATTGTATAAACCTTCGTCAATAATCACTGTATCTGTTATAATAAAAAAACCGCATCAATATCCGTTGCGTAGTTTTAAAGATTTAAACATACATAGGGATATAGGGACGGAGAAAGCGACTTTGTTTTATACTATGTCGGGGATAGTGATTAGCTGAAAATGGCTGTGGATTTCCAAAATTACCATTTAATGTAATTTAATTTAATGTTGGGCTTCAAATATATTTCTTATTATAAAACATTATTTAAAAAAAATACAAAATTATAAAATATTTTTCAACAAATTTCGTGTAACCATTCCATATAAGCTTAAAAAATGTTCTAGGACACGCTCAACTAATTATAACAGGTTGAATTAATAGTCGAATGATAGCAAACGATTTTACCACCATAAAATGGCGGTGTAAATCCTGGACCATTATATGGTTAGACGTCGTTAATTTTTGTTAGAGATTCGAATCTAGATCTGTCTACTCCATACATAAAAAACAATTACCTTAAAAACGCATATGTTCCTTCTTAGTGCAATAATGTATTTCTAAATCGAAATGTGTCTGTGATTACAACACAACTGATCTAGATTTAAGTAGATGTGTAGGTTAGGGCTCTAATTAAAAAAAATAGAGTTGTTAGTGCTGTCCACTCCAATTCATCCTATTGTCATTGAATACGTGAGAACAGATGAGTAAAAAAAAAACAGAAACAAAAGAAAGAGCTGAAACAAAAGACTGAAACCCAATCGAAGGATTTCAACATATAGCCGTGAGCAAAAATAAAGGGTCGGTTAAGAAAGTTTGAATATATCGAAAGATAAAGTCGCTAGCTAACTGAAATAAAGTGTGCAAGACAGACAATTAAATATCCTTAAAATAAAACAAAATATCTATTAAATTGACTATCAAACACAATTTATTTCAGTGAGATAGCGTTTTTATTTTCCGAGTTATCCAAACTTTCTAAAGCGACCCTTTATTTTTGCTCACGAGTGTAGTTAACAGTAAAATTTGTGTTCGATACATATTGATTTAATAAATGTTTATGCATGAAACCTGTGGTTTTTGCTTACGAAAGTTTCAGTCTAACGTTGGACGGTGGCACCCTGTGTAATGTAAATCACATACGCCTCGCCTCAACAGCACTGCATCTATATTTAAATAATAACTATTAAATAAGCTTGAGGCCTGTATAAATATTCATCATCATCAGCTCACTATGTGGCCCCACTGAGGGGCTCGTAGCTTACTTAGGGTAAGTTAAGTTAATCACGCAGGCCCAAAGCGGTTTGGTTCACGTAACACACATCTTCGAATTACTTCCCCGATATGTGCAGGTTGCATCACGATGTTTTCCTTCACCGTAAGAACCTTGGATAATACTAATGAAATACGAAAATCTAAAAACACATTACAAGCACTTTACAAGTCAAGTGCTTAGCCCCTGAGCCACTGACGCTATTTATAATTAATCTAACCTTGATATGAAAACACCAATACACCTAATACCTTCTCTAATAATAGAAAACAACAAAACAAAGATTTTGCAATGACAAAATTGGGAGTGAAATTTGAATGCCGTTTGTTCGGCACTTTCTAAAGAATTTTGATTATCATGTCCACTATTTGTGTTTTATGCCAATATAAAGTACTCTTAGGCACTCTATGAAAGAAAACGAAAAGAATGACACCTCACACGTCAAAACCAATACAGTCTTTTAGGCTCCCAGGCGTCGCAATGAAATACATATATACGAGTACAAACCCACATACATATAAAAAACTTACGTATGTGCAAAAACCTTCATTTTTTTTACTTGTCTTATAACTTAATCCGGTAATAATAACGAAGTTAACGCCAGTGCCTAGGTTCCTAAGGGAGACCTCGAGCTCAGTCACTCTTAAAGCGAGGTTTAGGCTAAACGGCATCTGCGCTCGGTCATCTCAAGCCCGGTGAAGCTATAACTCCCTTGTCAAAGCAAACAGTGACAAATCAGTCACAAAAAAAAATGTATAACAAATATTAATTAATATTACTCTGTATTATAATGTATATTAACGTTTTACAATTACAGTCTTAGATTCTGAAATAAACGAGTCACTAGGAAATTTTATTAATCAATTAATGTAACACACAGAAGTCGAATCTAAAGCAAAAATAGCAGCTAAGGAACTTAGCTTTCTTGCAAAGATAAAGCACAGGTTGAGTCGTTTATAGAGAACTTAATTTAGACAAGGAACAAACGTAAAGTGGCTAGCCGCTGGTATTTTATAGGTTCCATTCCGAGGGTAAGTAGAACGTAACATGATTCTACCAACATCATTCTATTTCATCTTTAGATTTACAGCTGGTCTTCATCCTGGATATTTATATATCACGATAAAAGCGGATTATATGGTCTAGTTTAAAATAGGGTTGAAAAAAATCACTTTATCAAGGAAATCAAATGAAAAAACCACGTTATAAATTCAGATCACTTACACTAGGAGCGTTGGTGGCTCAGAGCTTAAGCTCTTGACTTGTAATCTGCAGGTCCTGGGATCGACGCCCGCCATGTACTAATTTGATTTTCGATTTTCAAATTTCATATGTACAATCATCCGACGTTTACACGATGAATGAAAACGTGATGCAACCTGCACATATGGGAGAAGATATTCATAGGGCCAGCGTGGTTGACTAACTTAGGTTAGTGAGCAGATGAAGACATCAATGAATGAAACGAGAAAGTCAATATTAGGAAAACTTTGAAATGAAAATAGAATTTCATTGTTGGCTAATTTAATCACGTATATAATGCCAATCAAATTGTCGTACTTTTGTCTTGCGCTCAGACACACGCCATTTGCCGACGACACGGCTAATTGATCCAATTACGAGCTGATTTTAGTGCAGTATCCTTATTTAATTATTTACAATGTCCTAAATATATTCGTCCCATCCATCTATTCAAAAATGGCGTATCGTATATGATTAAATGTAGAGTAGATACATGGTTATGTTTCAATTCTACTTTTTGACGGTATCACTTAGTACTATTTACGTTCAAAGAAAAATAAAAGCGTAAGTGAAATATTTAACAAAAAAAGTCGTAATTATAAATTAGACGGAAAATTGGAATTCATCCATTACAATTTTAATATCTGATTTTTTATAAGGTGGGAAACGAGCAAACGGGCACCTGCAATCGCTGAAATAGCGAATTGACCGCTACCCATAGACGTCCGCAATTTCAGTTGTGTTGCCTACTTCTAATTAAAGGAGGAGACGCACTGAAAGATAACACTTTCTCTTCCTATGCGCCCTCGCCTCCGTGAAATCTATTTTCCCTTTCCATCCTTAAGAAAAGGGTGGAAAGGGGAAGATGATTTTTATTAGGACTCCGGAAAGCACACTCATCAGACGAAACACGGAATTACTTCCACTTCATGTCTGTCTTCAGTCTGGCGAGCGATTGCGACCAATTCGTGCGAAGATGTAAAAGCGGGCTCTACCACTGGTACATTTATATATTTAATATTAATCCAAATTTGTAACATGATTAAACTATCGCAATTTTTAATGATTGATTTATCATAATTCTAATTTGGTTGGTTCATACTTAATTGAACTATAATTAATTTCACATCCTCTGCGATAACCAATTCGACGTTCGTGAATTAGAGCACTAGTCGGATTATACGGACATCGTGAATTGATAGCTATTGAATTATAAAATCCCATTAACTGTGCAATAAATTTATTCTATTATTATGAATGACTAAAATTGTAATTTTTAAAATTATAAGGTAGCAAAGGTCTACAGAATTCCGAAATTGCGTTGCCTACCTTTCGACGGAGGAAGGCACGCAAAGAATGTGCGTTCTCTTTCTGTCCAAAATCCATGTCCTCTTCCCATTCTTTCCATATATGAAAATGGTGGGAAAAGACGAGGACTAAAATTAGGCCTCCAACACACACTCATCAGACGAAACGCGAATTACTTTCACTTGACGCCTGTTTTCTTTTGGTATTGCGGTGTGCGAGCAGGCTAATTTGTGCAACATATATTATTGTTGGCGTCTATCACTCTCTCTTTCTCTCTCTCTCCCTTTTTCTCTTTCTATCTACCTATGGAGATAAGTGTTTAGACGAACTGAAGATCAGTTTATTTTTTATACCAGAAGGGGGAAACAAATTGTGAGGTTTTAGCGGTGATCAGTGATGGCCATAGAGATCCGCAACACTAGAGGAACTGCAGACATGATACCGGCCTTTGAGAAAAAGGTACGCTCGAATGTTGCAGCGCTGCCGAAATAGCGCCGAGGACAGATAATTTATAGTGATTTATATTACTTCGTTTTCGTACGCCGTGGACGAAAGGACCGTGACCTTTTTTTCTTGAAAAGTAAATAACTCCACAGGCCATTCAGTATCAGTATATATCAATTTCTCAACTTCTAGTCCTACAAATATATATTATAAAAATAATTAAATTTCAAGCATCTGAAATGCTTAAATGGTTTTAAGAATGATAATGTAAGGCGGGTAGCAAGATAAATTTCAAAGGTTAAATGTATTCAGTAAATAAACACATTCAGCTTTCTTGGCACTCTATCACAAGGAATGGGGCTGTGTGACAATTTTACGTTTGAAATTTAAGTATGAGGCGAGTAAATGTTTATACAACAAAATACGTTTTTTGGACATGTTTAATGTACATGAGCATGCATTTAGTTATCATCTCAACCTTATAATCTCACAAGGCATATAAAATAAGACCGACACTTATAAATTTAAATAGCGATGGGTGGATAAGCAGTTATCTCCAGAATAGAGGTACAATGCTATCTGGAAAAGAGCATAGATGTTTTTTTAATACCGTACAGAGGAAGTCGCGGGCAAACCTTGTTAAGAAATAAACAGAAAAAAAAACAAACATATCCGCCAGGTTCCATTCACACCACCTTGATGGCTGACATACCACAACAGTGCGGTTCTCGCGTAACTTTGTGCCACGCACAGCCGCGTTGTGAAATGGTCAGTCCTCGGCGGTATTTCCAAGCCAGTACGACTTAGGGTCCTTCAAGAAGCAAGCCTTCTCCTTCTTTCTCAAAGGACGACAACGCATCTGTGGTTCCTCTGGTGTTGCAAATGTCCATGGGCGTCGTTGACCATCTCGGTGTTCTCGCCGCTCGTTTGCCCCCTTCTCTTATAAAAAAAAATCACTGACATTATTTTAAATATTACATTTGTGAAACCGAACAGTTGTTATTGTTAAAATATTTATGATTAAAAATCATAGCGTACTAAGGTAGTAGGTACTAGGTTGAAGTGAGTTTCTTGGACTATTTATTTACGAATACTCGATCAATGAGATGTGATCATTACTAAGGTCAGTTTTCCGTGGCGAAACAGTCGTACTAATAGACATTGTCATCCTTTTCGTTCTGTTTGATAAAAGTGAGATAGCATATATTTTTATACGTGTATTTCTGTAGATATTCATAGTTATCAAACGCCCACATACCGGTGCATGTTTACTGTCAAACGCGCTCACAGGAAGTGCTATTGTGCCGCTTCCATGCTCCTATTTACCTTTTTATTATCACTCCGTATTTTGTTCCCTTGCGACGTAATTGGATTGTCGTGTTAATTTCGTTCCTATAGTTCTTTGAATATTTAACTGCATTATCGATGTAATTACTGTTTGTTCATACTTATTGATTGTATTTATTTACGTAACTCTGCTTCTAATATTAATAATTTTACTAAGCACTGGACTTAAATCTGTACTGATGGGTGCATATTTTAAATACAAAATTACGTCTTTGAATTAATTCATCATCTCTCTAAATATATCTTTTAAATTTGTAAACTACATGAAGTGATGTTTTTTTTTATATTGCAAGATGGGAAACGAGCAAGCGGACACCTGAAAACTGACATAGCAAAGTGACCGCTGCCCATAGACATTCGCAATTGCAGATGCGTTGCCTACCTGTAATCGACGGAAGAGGAGACACACTGAAAGAGAATATTTCCTCTTTCTATGCGTCCTCTCCTCCGTGAAATCCACTTCCCCTTCCCATCCTTTCCGTATAAGAAAAGGGTTGGAAAGGGAAGTGGATTTGTATTAGGTCTCCGGGAACGCACACTCTTCAGAAGAAACGCGGATTTTCTTCCAATTCATGCCTGTCTTCTGTATGGTCTGTATGGTGCGAAGATGTTATAGCGGGCTCTATGTCTTCAATCAGTTTTATCTATACTTATATTATTTAGAGGAAAGACTTGTTTATTTGCATTAAAACTACAAAACAAAGTTGAAAAATACTAAGTTGCACTAACCCCGGTTGCTTGGGTATGTGTATTTTTTATCTTGCGCGGACGAAGTGGCAAACAATTGCTAGTTAAAAACAAAAATAAAACAGTTATCTGTAAGGAATAATAAAATTGAACCTTTTATGTTATAATTGAAATTCTATACCTTTATTTATAATAAATTAATAGCTATTGAGCCATTAACAATGTAATACATATTTTATAAAAGCTGACAAATAAATTAAATTGAAATCATATTCATTCCAGTGCAGCGTCCACGCCTCCATTATTTTAGAGAGGGCATAAATTCCGCGTCTTTGAATTATATAATATTATTTACGATACATTCCTTCATTGTATGGCTTAAGTTTTACATGAAACTACATAATAAACTAATAACTATTACATATATTATGTGAAACATTTAATGCAATAATGTTTTATTTTATTTGTATACTAGACTTGTGATAAAATTGTTTGTCAGTATTATCCTTTTCAAATATCCTCCCGCATCCCGCTACACCTAAAATAGTGTTCTGTGTACAGCGATTCATACAAAGTCAATAGCCGTCAAGATATCTGAAAACTGCTCGATCAGTCAGTTTATGCCTCTAAAATATCAGAATTGTGGATTTTGTTCATGCTTTGCTGAAACATGTTTTTGTATTTACAAATATATTTTTTTAGTCATTATACATTTTTTTTTATAGTGTCGGGGGGAAATCTTCAAAAGATACCCTGCTTTCTGGGGGGAAAACACGGTTATGTGGGGTTTGACCCACTAAAACCCCCTCGGTGGCCAACTCGAGCGCAGTAGAGGAGGGTTCTGGGCTCTCCGAGGAACGCACTAGAACCCTCAGCGCTTGGCTTCATCGAATAGGCCTCTGCCTGTTACTCAAAATTGTTACGGCAACAAAGGACCACGCTATGTTACCGTTTTCCCCGGACCATTTTATTGGGCGACCAGGACCCCCACCCTTTTTTTATAAAGAGGAATGCTTTATGCATATATATGTGGGATTCTCTCCCGAAAGGGGAGCATACCCACTAAACCACCTCTCGATCCTATTGCGCATGGTGACGGGGCTACGGGCAAGCTTTCGCACTCTTCCGCGGCAGGTACCCCACCCTAATCTCCAGTGGTCCTAAGGATCCTTTGGATTCCGATAGCGACGGAGCTTCCCTTGTGACACCTTGTGCCATTCGCCTCCGAACAGACCTCTCTCGCTGCCGCTCTGCGGTCTCCTATTACACCATGACGCTTTCGCAAAAGGAGATTAACGCCATCCACTCGTCCTTTCTGCCCACGCCTACCTACTTACATAAGTCTTTCTATCAGAACACATAAACTTGAAGAGATATTTGTTCAGAATAATTTATAGAAAACTCGTTCCTTTACATAGAAATCCTTTTTTTGGGTTTCAAATCATGATCGGTTATCGTGTATATGAATGATAGGCGAAGGATCGCTGGGCAAATAAAATGAAGTGTCAATAAATAATACGGCGCGTGACGTGAGCCTGACCGTCCTAAATAAACAATCGCTCATTTTTTATATGTAATGTTATCATAATAATCTTGTTTATATTTATAATACGTGTTTAAATATTTACCTGATGCATTAACGACTATCATTTTTAATTCATCATTCATACATAAATTATACTGTTCAAACTTTCGTGACACATTATTGTAACAAAATATAAAACGGCTAGTGTGACTATTATTATTTCGCGGTAGCGTCACTCACCCTGAAAAAGATCCCCCGATGGGCTCGAAACTAGTCGGTGCCAACACCGGATTACGGATACGTGAGTTAGCCGTTTTTAATTTAACATAAATAAAATACGATGTGTAGAGAGAAGCCCTGAATACAGTAGTACACAGATAATAGTATTTTAAGTTATAAGAATAATACTCTGAAATAGGCCTTAGTTTAGTCGTTATTATTTATATTTCGTTGTATCGTAAACCAATATTGTCATGATTTTAGAATAAGATAACATATCCTTAAGTCGTACCGGTTTGGAAACATCGCCGAGGACAGACTATTTCACGACGTAACTGTGCGAGGCAAAAAACTTCGAGAAAACCGCACGATTGTAGATCGCCAGCCATCGGTTTGGATAGTACATGGTGATCTGTCGGGTCGTCTGATGACTGAACTCGACGGCGGGTATTGTTCCAAACAAATCTTCAAAATACTCCCCGTGGTACAGTAAAAATGCATAGGAAACTAACGTCCCTCTCGCAAGGCCAGAGTATCGAGCTGATCAGTAAGAAAAACTTTAATTGTTGTCAATAATCTCAAGTAATACCGGTATTGAAGAAGAAATTAATCGGTTTTAACATTACAAATAGATTAATTTCTCACAGCTCCATCCAACTCGGGAGACTTTTTTCATCAACTAATTTCATTTTACACAAGTCATCGTAAACGTCGGATAAAACAAATATTGGTTGAGTGCAACGAGAGCGAATGGAAGCCGTTTCGGATCACTGATCACAGAGGGAGCTCACTCACACCTTTTTTATTAAAACCTCTCCATACTAACGGATACGCGTAAAAAAATAAACGAAAGTCTACAGTGCTACTACAAAATGTAAAAAAGAATATTAAAATAAATTGTCATTTGAATACAATTATTGTTACAATAATAGTACAAAAATATTAACGGTATTTCCTAACTAATAATTCAATAAGTAATATACACTCGTAAGCAAAAATAAAGGGTCGCTTAAGAAAGTTTGAATAACTCGGAAAATAAAAACACTATCTATCTGAAATAAATTGTTTGATAGTCAATTTAATAGGCATTTTATTTTATTTTAAGAATATTTATAATATTTTAAGAACAGTGGTAGAGCCCGCTTTAACATCGCACGAATGGGCCGGCTTGCCCGGTATAATACCACGAACACACAGAAGACAGGCGTGAAGTGGAAGCTATTCCACGTTTCGTCAGATGAGTGTGGTGCCGGAGGCTTAATTTCAGGTGGCCGCTTTCTCGCTTGCCACCTTGTAAAATAAAAAAATAAAAATTATTGTTTAAAATGCACAATTTATTTCAGTTAGCTAGCGTCTTTATCTATGAGATATTCAAACTTTCTTAACCCACCCTTTATTCTTGCTCACGGCTATATATTGTCCCTTGAACACAATTATGATTACAATAATAGTACAAAATATATTAACGGTTGTACTCACTAATAATTCAATAACTAATATATTTCTATTGGTAAGAACTACCTTATTACGAATTCGCTTTGTAACTGCACCGTTAGGGGCATCGTTATTACTGCACAAATAAAACATGACGTGCTCAATAATTCACTCGGGACCTATAATCGTCCCGATCCGTACATTCCCTTTACATTCCTGATGCCGTAGCCTATAATTATGGTACTAATATTCGCTTTGTGGGCCTGTAACGCCGTAGGTAAACTAGGCAATTACCACAACGCCCACGGATCGTTCCCACGGGATGGTCGAATTGTTGACTTATATCCAGACGTGTCGAAGCTTGCGGCTATTCTCTTCCTTTTATTGCATTAGACTCGCCGTTGGATATTAACGCGGACCTTCCTCACTCTGGATTTTAACTCTTAAGTTACAAACTATTGCTGCTATAGTACGCTGGCGTGTTAACAGATTTAATTCCGAACGAGCGATGGTTGAAGATTTGAGAAAGTGGGCGGTCCGTGTCGTGTTACAAGCTGTGTATTAGTTTTGTTTGTTCGGGGTACCGCGTGAGAATCGTTCGAATTGTATAAGCGTGACATTGAGAGCTTTTTGTCGACACTTTTCGTTTTGTTAAGCCAATGTCAAGGGTCCTAGTGTGTGACAGTTGTTATTATATGACACTCTGATATTATGCTTTACGCTCAGTACAATAGCTTGATTGCTTATAAAAGCATCGCCTTTTAGAAGAATTAAAAGCTACATACATAAAAGACCCAATAATGGTTAGGAGAATAGATTTCCGATACATGGGTGATCATATGGTCGAGAGTTCGACCATATGATCACCATCGTCCCGCCATTCGACTATTGTACAAATGGTACAGGCATTATTAATAAATAAACAAAATCTGCTAATATTTTTTATTAAAAAAACACTTTTAACTATAGCCGTGAGCAAAAATAAAGGTTCGGTTAAGAAAGTTTGAATATCTCGGAAGATAAAGACCCTAGTTAACTGAAATAAATTATGCATGATAGACAAATAAATATCCTTAAAATATATAATATTTTTTTTTACAAATTGACTATCAAACACAATTTATTTCAGTTAGATAGCGTTTTAATTTTTGCGAGTTAATCAAACTTTCTTAAGCGACACTTTATTTTTGCTCACGAGTGTATTTGAAATCATATTGGATACATTATATAGTTTTAAGGCAAATTTGCAATACAGTTATATCGGATAACAAACTTGTCCATTTAAAGCTGCGTTTCATATCCCATCCGTTCTCAAGAAACAGATAAGGTGAGGACAGGAAAGGTAATATATGCCTACGTAAATATGTGCCAATAACCATCTATGTTTAAGAGCAATATCTCAATATACTACATACGAAATCAACTAACTAGATAACTGGAAAAATGTAAATTCTTAAAAGTAAACGGTTGCAAACAGGCAAGCCATATCAAAGTGATCGATGCCCTTAGATATCTGTAAATGTTTAAAGATGTTGCCTATCTTTAAACATACAAATGGACAAACAGAAAAAGATAGTTCCCCTTCCCATATTTTCCTTATAAACTCCTTAAGAATTGATGGCAACATCATTACCATAAATTAAAATCACAAATCACGTTTTTAAGTAGTATAATTACCTGTGAAAATAACTTGGATCATAAATTGGGTCACGCCCCATTGCTTATAAATCTAACCCCTATATTATAATACAATAGGGTGGGTACCCTTTCTGAAGTTTTATCATTCTTTTACGGGTTTGTTTGTCCTTAAAATAGAACTGTTATTAATAACGTATTTCATATGTATTTTGTCTTTTTCATCTATATTCATATAAATAGCGGAACTAATAGAGTCAAAATAAAGCTTACTAAAACAATAAATGTGAAAGTTTAGATGGATAGACGGATATAGTTTTTTGAAGATATCTCCAGAACGGTTCAACGGATCTCGCTGATTTTTGGCATAGCTAGAACACAGTCTGGAACAACACAGGCTACTATTCAAGTTTTTTTTCCTCCAATATCTATACATATAATAAAATTGGAGTGTCTGTTTGTAATATTGAAACCGTTTTTTACAACATATCTATACGGTACATACATTCAAATTTTTATTTAATTTTTGTCTGTCTGTCTGTTTGTTTCGGCTAATCTCTGGATTGGCTGGACCGATTTTGACGGGACTTTTATTGATAGGTAGCTGATGTAATAAGGAGTAACTTAGGCTACGTTTATTTTAGAAAAAAACTTTTATTTTAGAAAGAAAAAAGCGCGGACGTAGTCGCGGGCGACAGCTAATCTATACATATAATAAAATTAAAATTTATTAAATATATACGGTACCTACATTCACTTTTTTTACAATTTTGGTCTGTCTGTCTGTCTGTCTGCTTGTTCCAGCTAATCTCTGAAATGGCTGGACCTATTTTGACGGAACTTATATTGGCAGGTAACTGATGTAATAAGAAGTAACTTAGGCTACGTTAATTAAAAAAAAAACTTTTATTTTAGATAAAGAATGCGCGGACGGAGTCGCGGGCGACAGAGAGTCCTCTCATAAATCTCTAATATCTCCTGAAAATTGTCATTTTCAAAATCTCTCAAATGTATGTAATAAATAATCGTTGTAACTGCTTCATTTTCCGAAAGCCGAATTGATTGCCTGCAGGGATCATTAAAATTACATTAAGTTTACCGCTATGATGCAGTGCGATCGCAATGCGCTTAACATCGTTTAATTGTAATGAAATTATCGATAAAAATTGATATATTTAATTAATCGGTGGTCAAACTTTCTATTCCACGCTCGAAAGACCGTAATGGTTCAGCAAACGCAAAGTGAGAGTTGAATAGATAGTGTCCATAGGAGATTAATATTATAAAAATATTTGATTGCTTGCATTAAATACTCCCAAAACGTTTTTCACATTCTTTCACTGCTGTGAAGCTACACTATGCTCGGCTGTTGTGGACCAAAGCTTGTTGACTTATAGAATATTTTTCACAAACTACAACAAAAGAGAAATTTTAATTTGTACGAGATGAGGTATATCAGTAAGGATAAGACTCCGGAAGAGATGACTTATTGGAGGTAGTAGCGAATGAAATGAGGGATCAGCGATTGAGAGGACAAAAACCTGGTATGAAGAGTCCACATCCCACCGGATAAGGACACGCAGATGATTTTTTCATCTAAAATAACTGTGGTAATAATAACTGCTTTATTTAACATGACTTGCACGAGTCATTGAGAACAAACATGATTCTCATCAAGGCATCAACACACTATTGTACAGTTATGTATCATCGTATTTACATACACAAAATAATTGAGATACTTACGACTGATGTTACTCTGGAATTCAAAGAGAAAAGGTTAACAATTATTATTTTTCTTTTAATCATTCAAACAGATCTACTGAAAAATCATAACATTATCAATTTTCTTTTCATTATTACAAGCTTTTACGAAACTTGTAATGTTTGTACGTTTGTTTGGGTGGAATATTGCAACTTAATTTTGAAGCAGATATCTTCAACCGATCGAGCTGAAATTTTGCATACACGTGTAATTCGGCATTCGTAAGATGAAAAAAGATACATCCTGATACAACCTGCACATATCTGCGAAGAAATTCAAAGAGTATGAAGTCAATCAACCCGCATTGGACAAGCGTGGTTATTTATTATTTATTTATTTATTTAAAAAGCCTAGTCACCCCTAACTTGAGTTAGGATCCTAGCCCATCAGTGGGGACGTATAGTGAGCTGATGATGATTTTTAAATAACGTGACAATACAATATTATGGTACTAGAATACCAGAGGAACTTTGCGAGAAAACAACACAATCTCACCGAGTTTGGGTCTCTTTGAATCATATCGACTAATAGTTTGTTTTTAAATGGTTACGTTTCACCGCATTTGAATAACAGTTTTTTATATTAGTTACTTTTTATAACCTAAAAATAACACATTTTTATGAAAGGTTAGTTTTGAAATCGTTAATTTATTCAAGTTACTTTATACACGTATAACATAGGCGCAGTATTTACACAAAAAATATATGAAATGTTAGAATCGTTGAGAAAATTCTTTGAAAAGGTTACATTGATCACAAATACATATTTTATTTGGAATACGTTACAGTGCTTGTGGAAAATATTTATCTAAAGGATCATGTCTGTAAGAAAAATATTTTACGGTACAAAGCACCAATATTTTTTGCTCTATACCTCTTTACAAATTCAAAAGGTTTCGTATTCATTTATTTCTGCTGTTGAGCAATCGTGCATTAAGTTTGTTCTGATTTGAGTGTGTGTGTAACTGAAGAACTCTGGTGTTCTTGTCGTTGAAGTAACTTACAGTTCTCCTTCGCTTGTGCCGTCTTCTTTACCTGCTGATACACGACGCCCACTTTCTCCTTTATTTGTGGCATGTATTTTCTTAATCTTCGCCTATTTATTTTACCTTGTATTATCGTAATTGTAAGGTCTCAAATGTACGACGACTAACAGGCGATTTGACAGGCAAACCCCCATTAAATTATTAAACTAATATTGTCATTTAAGCATTTAAAAAGTAAAAGTAAATTATAAGAATGAACAGCTTGTTTCTTATGAGCTGCTTACCTACTTTTGGTCCTCTACCCCTTCCAACCCCTTTTCTTTGTAGTAAGAAATGGGAAAGAGTGGAGGAATTGACAATGGGGAGGAAGTATAGGAAAGGGAAATGTCCTCTTTCCGTCGGTCACTTCTTTTGGGAACTAAAGATAGGCAAAGCCCATAGACGTCTATCACTTATATGGGCATCAGGCACTTCGCAATATTAGCTGATTTAGGTGGCCGCTTGCTCATTTGCCATATATTACAAAAATAAGTTATATTTCATTCATATTTAAATGCTAAATCGGACGTTTAAAGAAAGAAATCCAATCAGGAACTGCGAAAAAATACTGCCTTTTCCCCACAAATTTAAAGTAGGTGCTTTACCTAACTTGATTTTATTACAAAAACTTATCATACTGCATTGCATTTCTAGAATTTAAATCATATGTTAACTTTTAATACCACTGCCTTGGCAATGAGAAGTAAGGATAAAAGATTTAAGAAATTTCAAATCCCGCAAATTTTAAACTGAAGGTACTACCAAAATTTACCGTTAGAAAAATATCCACGGTTTTATATTAAATTCTAATTCAGTAGAAATTAAAATTGTCTATATTTATTCAATCAGATAAATCTTTAATAAAGAGGTT
>JAAOEG020000005.1:1777895-1789160 GCA_011763625.2 Papilio bianor
CCTTCCAATAAAAGTTCCGTCAAAATCGGTCCAGCATTCCAGAGATTAGCCGGGACAAACAGCCAGAAAGACAGACAGACAGACAGACAAAAATTGTAAAGAATGTAATTTCGGTGTATTTATCAGTACATATACCATATACGGGTTTTTCAATATTACAAATAGACACTCCAATTTTATTATGTGTATAGATAAACTAGCTATCGACAGCGACTCCGCTCAAAGTGTTAACAAAACTGTTCCTTTATATTCCTTTACACAACATCGGATACTTAGCTTAAACAAAATTACGCCTCGCGTATGCATATTATGATAAAAGCTTATCAAATTTGCACAACCTTTTGCTTGCTAAGATGATTTGATAAGCGTATGTTGGTAATATGAATATTTTAGCAAATTTAAAACTCCATACAACAGTGTTCGGGAGTTCGCGTACGACTTTAATCATATTCAGTGGAATGTTTTGCCGAAAATATGGCAAATTTCGTGTTAATGGGAAGTGGGTGGTGGGTTGTTTGTGGGTGCAATAAGTGGCTTAAACATGCGAGTGTAAAGTAAGGAGATATAACTAGTACACTGCATTATGCATCCACGAATGGATTGCTGTATCGGCCTCGTTTTATGAATGGTTTTCCTGTTTAGCGTGGATTTTAAGACTGTTATTTACTTAATTAGCTAACTTTAAGCTAGATTACGTACTTTCGAAACCTAATGTTGTTTTAGCAAGAAATCCTATTAATGCAAATGGGTTCAAATGGGTACAAATGGGTTCGCTTATAACTATTTGTGGTACGCTTAAAGTGTACAGTTTCACGGTTTTTAATTAATACATGTTTCTAGTTCATATTTGAGGTGTTTAAATTAATTTTAATTAACGAAAGTACGTCCTGTAGAATGCTAGAGGGTGTTTGAAATTCGCTCACATATTAAAACCGCTAAAATTTCGTAATGCGCTTTTAGGTGCCAACGTATCCATTTAGCGGAAAAGCTTTTCTGAATTAACAAGCATTATGATTAAGTCTAACAACAATCATCTTATACTAACGGAGCAGAAACAAAGATAGAATAAAGAAATTTATTAGTTAAAACAAAAATATATCCATAGTGTTTATAATTTTTATACTAGAAGGTTTGACAAAGGCAAACGATCAAGCGACCACCTTAACTTGTCAAAATAGCAAACCAGTGCCCATAGTCATCTACAATAGCAGATGAGGTAACGCACCGTTGATCCCTTCCATATAAGAAACTAGGTAAGGGGAAAAGGACTAAAATTAGGCCTTCGGCACGTCACTGATCAGACATAACGCGGAGTAACTTCCACTTGACGCCTCTCTTCTGTGTGGTCGTGGTATTGCGGTGGGTGAGCCTATTGTGCTACACATGTTTTTGGCTTCTCTGTTTTTCTTTCCCCTTGTGCTTGGAACATAAGAAAGATGTTTAAAAAATCTAACGAATGTATTCCGATCACATTTGTAAGTAAATCTTGAAACATTTCTAATGATGCTTTTGGTTAATTACGACTACGGAGATGCTTTCTGTTTACCAAATGAGATTTTATTCTCGGGTTCTTGAAAGCAATAAAATATATCTCGTATTCTAGTGTTCTAGTGATTCGAAGAAATCCTCTTAGCTGTAGGCTAACTAGTTTCAAGACTTATCTGTACGTGTCTTAACAATTGATAGGCTCGGATTGTATTAGCCAGTCTAAATTGGGTCGTCCTCGGGGATTCTCTTGTTATTGTAAAGCTGTATTATCACTTAGTAACTAAGAAAATCTTGAGTAAATAATAAAACAAAGATTTGTATTTATTTGTATATTTTTTTTTATAATACAAGGTGACAAACGAGGAAGCGGCCACCTAAAATCACTGAAATAGCGAAGTGACCGTTGCCCATAGACATCCGCAATTGCAGATGCGTTGCCTACCTGTAATCGATGGAGGAGAAGAAACACTGAAAAAGAATATTTCCTCTTCCTATGAGTCCTCGCCTCCGTGAAGTCCACTTTCTCTTCCCATCCTTCTCTTGTAAGAAAGGGGTGGGAAGAGGAAGAGGACTAGTAATAGGCCTCCGGCACCACAATCATCAGACGAAACGCGGAATTGCTTCCACTTCACACCTGTCTTCTGTGTGGTCGTGGTAATACACCGGGCGAACCGGCCCATTCGCGAAGATGTTAAAGCGGGCTCTACCAATGTTAAAATAATTAATAAATATACTTAATTTAATGTTAGAAATGAACTCACAAGTTAAATGTGAATTTTGTCTTTATTTAAATTTCAAGCGCGTTACCAAATAACTGAGTTCTATAACAAAATAAAAACGGCTAACTCACTTTATTGCATCCGGTGTCGGCACCGACTAGTTTCTCACTGAGAGACGGGCCGAGACCGCAAAATAATACTTACCCTGAAGATGAGCCCCCGATGGGTTCAAAACTAGTCGGTGCCGACATCGGATTAAATATAAGTGAGTTAGCCGTTTTTATTTTGTTATATTATAATAATGTAACACGAAAGTTTAAACAGTACAACCGAGTTCTAATCCAATTTTGTACAAAATACTTATTGAATTGTTTATGTAATAAAAACTTAAATTTGATTAGAGTACTGCAGCTTCTTATGAAAGTTAATTTATTTCCGGTCTTTTAAACTTCGCTTTTTTGAATTTTTTTTTACATATTAAACCAATAAACTTTAGGATAAGTTGAGATTATATCATGTTCTTTATTTACATTTAAATAGTAAAATCGTGGATTTGGTAATGTTGTGTACGCAAAGATTGTTATAATTCTGAATATCGGTGGCAACGATACAGGCATGGCCAAGTGCCATCAGATTAAATGTAGTAACCATAGACGACTAATTCGTTACTTCTTTATGGCTGTAGTACAAATATCAATAATGTAATTAATTTTAAGTAAATACATGTTAGTACATAATGCAATTGTTACGGTTCAATTTATGTTGTATATCGTAATCTTAATTTATAAATGTGAATGTTTAGATGGATGGATGTTTGTCTACTAAACTACTGAACGGATCTCGATGAAATTTGTTACAGATATAGAGGATAGTCTGGACTAACATAAATGCTACTTTTTATCTCGAAAATAGTTACAGTTCCCGTGAGATACGTAGTTCTTTGTTGTTAATAACACATAGTTGGGTATAACACATATGTAGGATAGTAAGTTTTATTTTATAAATGCACGGACGGAGTCGCGGGCGACAGCTAGTAATAAAATGTTTCTATTTCTGTTATTTTCATCTCATCTACTTTTTAAAACAGAGCAAATATTTTTTGGGTTATTTCATTTTAAGAATCCGTATTTTCGTATGTTTTATTTAAATGACCATATAAGCTTATAATAATATTAAAATCAATCGTACAATTTTATATTAATATAAAACAAACCTCAGGTCAGGCACTCTGCCAAAATTCGCCGGCCTGAAACTACGACGCATAATTTTTCACATGGAATTAAAATTACTTTTAAAAACGGCTTGTAAGCTTGGTAATGCTTTTATGCCGTTTTATTTAAGGATTTCCATTAAAAAAAATATTTTACTTAAAATATGAAATTCAAATAACGAATAATATCCAGTTAATATTCAGTGTTAACTTGGCATTATAATATTACTAGCTGCCCGCTGCGGTTTCGCACGGGTATAAATCTGATAAATCTTGTAAGGTTCAGCCTGCGTTTGTTGAAATGTAAGCGGAAAAAATGTTTAATTATGTACGACATCACATTAGAAAACTCAAAAATAGCAGTATTTCTCCACTATGTAATGGATGTTATTATACATATAAACCTCTTCAATCACTCTATCTATTAAAAAAAAACCGCGTCAAAATCCGTTGCGTAGTTTTAAAGATTTAAGCATACATTGGGATATAGGGACAGAGAAAGCGACTTTGTTTTATACTATGTAGTGAAGTTAACATTAATTCGTCGTCTTCACAAATACATAAAAGTTTAGCTTTTGTTTAGACGTTGAATAGACGGGTCTATTTGTCGGCTCAGAATTTAAAAAAATACCAGAATAAGTTACCTGTGCCAAATTTAATGCAGATCTGTTAAGCCGTTCTGGAAATACCTTCAAATAAACATCCATAACTAAACGTTCTGATTTGTAATATTGATAATATACGAGTATCAGACAAAAATATTAGGCTACAACACAAATGAAAGACACATTAAAAAGGAATGGTACGTTTAAAACAACCAAGAAGTGAACAGAAAAGTAGAAAAACAGGAAATTGATCGTCCTATGTATATTGTATCAAATAGGCGAAGAATAATTATATTTATTCTAATTTTCTTTTACGAATATAAAGTTAAGTTGCAATTCTAAGCTTATCTATCGCGCGCATTGCGGTGTTGTAAAACATCGTGACTAACCAAAAAGAAATTACCTAACTTGAAACAGTTTAGATTTCCATAAACGTAAAAAAACAAACGCTATTATAACAAAATTAAAACGGCTAACTCACGTATATTTAATCCGGTGTTGGCACGGACTAGTTTCGGGGCCATCGGGGGTTCTTCTTCAGTGAGAGACGGGATGCGAACGCGAAATAATACCAGTCCCACTCACCCTGAAGAAGAGCCCCGACGGGCTCGAAACTAGTCGGTGCCGACACCGGATTATATATACGTGAGTAAAGCGTTTTTTTTTTATAATAATGACTCACGAAACAGGATAAAAGCTGTTCCTTTATATTTTTATACAGAATTCCTTGACAGTTTAATTGTGGTGTGTATTTACGCAGTCTGCATTGTTTATGTTGCGAAAGGTTGATTGACTGGGACATAATTACGGCCCTTGTTTGCAGAAACGTCACGAATATAAGGTTGATATGTTTTTACCCGCCGTTGTTAATGAAACACTTGAAAATTCAGTGTATTTGTTACATAATTTTAATTGAAAATTATTAATTTTGATCCTTGTTGATTGATAAACATAATTTTAAATCCTAAAATACTTTGGTCTAATTAAATAAATTCAAAGTATTGCTTTCCCCTGTGGGTAGAGGAATGGTGTCGAAATTAGGGTGGTACCCTGTGTGATCACCAGGTCCCTGAACCAAAGATCATGAAAATAAAAGTTTATTATACAAAACTATATAATAATCTAATTACAAATTTATTAAAATAACTTAGTGCTACTAAATATTAACAACTTATAACTCCATTACAACATAATTTTGTGCGCACGCGTGTGTGTGTGTTTATAGGTTGTGTTTGTGTAAGTGTGTATGTGTGTGTGTGTGTGTTAATGTAACGCCAGTTCTAGCAAATTCCATCCTATATATTTTGTAAAACAAAATACCCTTTGTTTTACTTATAAGACGATTACATACAAAAAAAAATCTCTCTTTGAACGTATTTTTAAAGAAAACAGAAATAACCTTGTGTGACCTTATTTAACGTTTCCTAAATAAACCTAATAAGTCCCTTCATCACAAATAATCAGGATACAGAATAAACGTGGGTCTTCGCTTTATTGAACATCTTTCCGCAGAAAATCACCTATTTTTATCGAGAAAAATAATTTTCTACTACCACATTTATATTACGATTATTGGTCAATATTTTAATTAAAAAAGTTATTTATATCCATTTATTATAAATGCTGTTTATATGTATATGTAATGCTGAAAGTTTAGGTAGATGGATAGATAGATGTTTGTTAGAGTTTGTCTCCTAACTGCTAAACAGATCTCGATTAAATTTGTCATAGATATAGAAAATAGTCTGGAAGAACAAATAGGCTACTTTGTTCTTGCAGACTATTCTTTGATTGATCTTTTGATCCCGGTAATAGTTAGGGTTCGCGAGGGATACCTCGTTTTTTGCTATTTACATATTTACTCGATAATTCCACAACGGTTTAACATATCTCACTAAAATTTAGCACAGATCTAGAACTTAGTCTGACACAACACATAAAATACACATTTTTATTTTTATTCCGCGCAGACGGAGTCACGGGCGACTAGTTATTCATAAAATAGAAAAAAACAGGTCATTAAGGGTTCAGTGTACGGACTTCAAATCACCTGATCATGGACCCGATAGTACTAGTCTAATGTTTTTGTAAACCATATCCAAGCACAGGCTTTAAGTTCAGTTGGAACGGTTGAAATTAATAATCTAATAAAATATAATAAACTAAACCAGCTAACCTCAATTAAAAAACAGAATACTCAACTGTTTCATTGTTTAATATTCAGCATCGAAAAAAAAGGTTTAGCAATTAAAATAAAAGTCATAGCGAGTGACATTTATACTGTTTTCAGAAGTTTCTTATAATTTTATTTCTCAAGTCCACCATATGTGTTTGCCGGTGTAATGCTCTATGACATTCTGGGGAAGAAGAAAAATCGAATGAAACCCAACTTGTCAAAATATGTTTAGTCATTTAGGCTGTAGGCCGTCACAATGGAATTTACTACATACATACAAACCCACATACATAAAATAAAGTAACAGAAAAAGAGTTATATTCAATACAACAGTGAAAGACGGGCCGCGACCGCGAAATAATACCAGTCCCACACACCCTGAAACTGTGCCAGCTGGGCTCGAAACGAGTCGGTACCGACACCGGATTAAATAGACATGAATTAGCCGTTTCATTTTATTATAATAATGTCTTAAAGGCTCTCTAGAGCGTCGGTGGCTCAGTGGTTAAACACTTGACTTGTAATCTTCAAGTCCTGGGTTCAAATTCCGCCATGTAGTGATTTTTGATTTTCGAAATTCATATGTAAATTTATCCGACGTTTTTACGGTGAATGAATACAGCGTGGTTGACTAAGGCCTAGTAACCTTACCTCGAACTAGGGGTAGGCTCCGCCTTTCAGTGGAGACGTATAGTGAGCTGATGATGATGAATATCTTACGAAAGTTCAAACAGTATAACTTACGTACGTGCTTCTTTGTCAGTGGGGTCCAATGAATTTAAAAAAATACTAAAGATGTGGCTAGTTCATAATTTTGCATCCGTATTTTAGAGTCCGTATGAATCGAAAAATTGTTGCTTTCAGTTCTCACTTTGATTGGCGATACGCGGACTCGCCGTGTACTGAATACGAATTCAACAAAATATGTAAACGTGTGTTCGTAAAAATGTCGCTTACACTGACGCTAACAGCCCACGCACGAGTCACACTTTCTTGTACCCATGACACTTTTAAAATTTATACAACGTCTAGAATTCGTTCTTACTTTTTATTTTATTTTGCATTCTTAATTTACGCTTTATACACTTTATTGCATACTAGCTGTTGGTGGCGACTTCGTCTGCGCGGAATGAAAAAATAATAATTAGTTTTCTATCTTCCAGACTATGTTCTACTTATGTGCCAATCTTCAACTGTGATCCGTTGAGTTCTGGAGACACCTTCTAACTTTCATCTAAGCTTTCGTATTTATATTTTTTTCGAAATAAAACTAAGTTAAATTGTGGGATTCGAACTCTCGACCACCTGATGTAAATTCCGTACCCTCAACCAACAGGCTATTGAACCTTAAACATTAAGATATAGCTAATCTTGTCCGCGAGCAGAAGGAATTGACCGAATTTGTTACGTGCTTTATGTATTGGAAAATGATTTTGTCAAATTCACACTAATATTTCTAAAGGCAAAACTGTAAATTAATATTCTAAAATATACAATTTGCAATTATAAAAAAATTAAATAAAGTAATTTATGACTTAAATGTAAGTTCGTTTTACTTTAATGGTATAATAACTGGGACTTACTTAAATCGGTCTATTTTATTACGAATGAATATTAAAGAATAATAACTCTTCAAAGATTCCGAAACAGACAGTTTGTCTGTGTCGGAATCGGAACTAGACATTCTTTGAAGAAACAAATCTATTATTAAAATGTGTTTACGGAAATACAAACAGATATCAAAATCACTAAGCAGATCATCGGTGGCTTAGTGGTTAAGCATTGGGCTTTTAATCCTGACCTAGGGTTAAATACCGCCATTATATTATATAGTACATTATATATAATGTGTTTTTCGATTTTCGAATCTTATAGGTACATTTACCCGACGTTCTTACGGCGATGGAAATCTTCGTGATGCTGCACAAATCAAAGATGTGTGTGAAGCTAACCAACCCGCAATGGCCTGCGTTTTTGACCGTCTTATCGCCCTTAACTTTAGGCTTCCAGTCTCGGTGGCGACCTATTAAGAGCATCAGCTCTTCAAAGCCTATCAAACCGTTTTTAATTGTTATATATTAATGTATCACGAAAGTGAAACAATTTAATCTTAATCTTATTTAATACTAGCTTTCGCCCACGACTTTGTCCGCACTGAATAAAGAACAACGTAGTAAATTATTACTGATTATTGATTTCTGACAAAATTTATAATACTGTTATTAAATTTTCATTCATACTTAACCATGTACAATAATACGTTTAGCTGTCATTTGTGTTTTGTTATTCTGTCAGATGCGTTTTTGTAATACCACGTTTTATAGAAACTGACTATATTTATTTAGACGAAACAGAAAAAAATAGTCAAAAAAGTGGGATAAAAAGTATCCTATGTCCGTCTCCTGGTTTTAAGCTATCTCTCCACCAATTTTTAGCCAATTTGGTACATTTTGTTCTTGAGTTATAAATAGTGTAACTACAACGACTTTCTTTTATATATATAAGGTTATAAATACGAAATGTTAAATGGATGGATGTTTGTTCGAGTTTGTCGTCTAAACTACTGGACGGATCTCGATAAAATTTGTAATAGGTGTGGAGGGGTAGTCTTAAAGAACACATAGGCTACTTTTGATTCCGGTAATAGTTACACGTGGGATAGACTAATTTTGTTTTTTCATATTACAATTCTGCAACCGTACAACATATCTTATTGAGATTTTGTACAGTAAAACATAGTCTGGAAGACCACATAAGATACTACGTTTTATATTAATTTTGTACAGACGGAGATGACAGATAGTACTGTATATTACAAAAAATGGAAATAAGAAAAGAGAAAATATTGAGATAGGCTTGTATTACGAACATATGTATCAGTTTATGCAGAATATTGTCTAAATTTCTTGTTTTCGACACTGTTACACAGAAATGTAGAATACCGGTTGCTTATTAAAGTGAATGGTGCATATTCCAGTCGCCTCTGCCTCAGCCGACTGGGAGATTCAATTTCCTTTGAGTAATATTATTGTTTGGCAATACGCTTGCAACGGAACATTGGTGAATGTATTATCCTAGCAAATTTTGTTACCGAAATTAAATTTGGCAAACTTTTAATATAATTTTACTTTCAAAATTGTATGTTTAAGTATTTTTTGTAAAGCTTACTCGTTAGAAGAATTCAAAAGCAATAACTGTAATAGGTAATTTGCTAGTCGATAGTTTCGTAATATAAAATGTGGGTTTCTATTTCTGGAGTGTTTAATTTTATCTGTATTGGTTGTGTAAGTATAAGTGTTAAATAAATTAGTACATATTTTCTTCTTCTTATCGGCCACATGACGCCCATTGCTCGGCATGGCTTCCTCCAGAGATCGGTTGGTCGGTAAATGAGCAAGAATGAAATTAATTCGCACCTGAAGAAAAGTTTAGGAAGGGAAACAGGATTATAATTAGACCTCCGGCACCACAGTTATCAGACGAAACGCGGAATAAGTTACACTTAACGCCTGTCTTTTGTGTGGGTGTGGTATTACACCGGGCCAGCCGGCCAATTCGTGCAATAAACGTTATTGCTGGCGTTAACCACTGTTAAAACTTGTTCCTTCTTCTTCTGTCAAATCCACTTATATTTGTATTCTATTTTTCAGAATATAAATACGTGTTTATTGAGATTTTTTTCATAAAAATCTCGTTAATTTCAGATGCGGTGCAGCGTTTCGTGGAATTGCCGACGTATACTGAGGTGAACCCGGGCGAGGACGCGCTGCTCAAGTGCCGGATATCCGACAAGAAGGGAATCTGCTCCTGGCAGAAGGATAACAAGGTACTAGATTCATATCTCGGATGGATTTACGAAAAATTAAGCGCGGGTAAATTTTAAAGAATGCCGTTTCAACTGATTTAGGGGTAGTAAAGAAGTTTTATATCTTTTATGTATGTATGTTTGAAAGATCAATGTGTCCTAAACGACTGTGACGAAAGTCATAATATTGGTATTTTTACAACCAAAATACAATTAAGTTACAAGTTAATATTACTTATTACTAATATTATAAGTGCAATGTTTAAATAGATGGATGGACGAATGTTAGAAACGACTGATCTGGCTAAAATTTATTACAAACTAGCTGTCGCCCGCGACTCCGTCCGCGCGTTCTTTTTAAAATAAAAGATTTTTTCCATTATTTCTTTTTCTATTATTATATTTATTTCAATATTACAAACAGACACTCCAATTTTATTATATGTATAGATTTAGATATAGAACATAGTCCAGAAGAACAAATAGACTATTAATTTAGTTTTCTTAATTCCGAGTGTAGTCGCGGGTGGCTCGTTCATAACATTACAAATATTACATGTTTATTGCTGGTATCTTTGGGTTAATAAATCTAGTAATCCTAGTAATTTAATTAGATCTAGTGTCTTGCAAACCAGTACAAGTACTAGTGTAGGATAACTTGCAAGATTAATCGGAGCTTAATGATGAAATGTTGTTTCAATGTTTCAATTACACCGCTGAACACATATTGCTGTCTCTGATTTCTCCAAGGAGAATGAAAGGGATGACAATAAAATTTTAGAAAATTGCTTCATCCACTGACTGTATAAATGTACAGGCTATAAGATGTGGTCTTTTGTGCCTATTTTAATTTTGCCATTTTGACGCTAACGGTCGTGGTTGGTTGCTGTAATGGAGAGTTGAACCAATAGTAAAGATTTAACTGACATGTTACATCAACGAACTCGTATAAGTCGGAACGAAACAAAAGTTTTTTTCCAAGTAATCATCATCAACCTGCGCTTGTTCCTTACAGAGGGTTGGTACAGTATGTACTACTTTTCCACACAACTCTATCAGCCGTCATATCTAAATTCACACTTTTCTTACGCATATCCTCTTTCACACAATCCATCCAAACTTTCTTCGGTCTTCCTCTACATGTGTATCTATCCACATTTAATGTCATTACCTTGTTCTTTATGTTATCGTCATCTCTCCGCATATGTCCATACCACGCTATTTTCCAAGCAATCTGTCCATTTATACAGATCAGTGACTTC
>JAAOEG020000005.1:1889328-1902248 GCA_011763625.2 Papilio bianor
ATTAAATTTGCATACCATTTATCAACGAATATCGTACAGAAAACTATCACAAGTTGTCGACTTGTGCCCGTAGACAATGTAGCATTCGATTACTTTTTTCGATAGGAGCTGAGCATCAAAGATTCTTTCACCAAAATGAGTAGCAAATAAATGTCCCCAACTGTTAATTTTTTTTATTCTTTCGTGAGACATTATGATAGAGCTCTCGCGCTCTCCCTCTCTGCGTCGTTTCCTCATTTCTGAGGGTCGCGACCACTGTTCTTGACCATATCTCCCCTGGTGTTTCTTCACTCTGAGCGATTCTTTGTGGGTGTGGTCTGAGCGATGTAGGTGGCCTTATGCATAGTGTTGACGAGTTTGGCGCATATGATAGGATACTTACGTCTAATTTTCCGATGGCGGCACTCGACCAATTAGTGTTCGGTTATTATTTTGTACATTACTATTGCTGTAACTCTTTTTCATTAATGGAATTACATTTTAGCAACGAGACTTTTACCACCTGTTCAACTAACATAAACAATATTATTTCTTATCAGCATTCCCAAGTGTTGAAGTCACGTAACGCAAGCACAAGGTGACAGCCTTTTAGCTTCTTACTCATTAATTCTAACGATAATGCCATGTTGACATAACATGAGCGACAAAACTAAAATACCTGGTAGCTGATAACGAGGGTTAACGATATAGATTTGTTTTTAACGAGTCATACTTTTTATGACTGCGACCAAGCTTTGCTCTGAAGAGATCTCCATACTATCGGCAGACAAGGCACTGTAATCTCAACCAGGAGTAACAGATCTTTGACTTTGGTTGTTTTTTTGTTCGTTCAATGGATCAGCTGCCCTGAACAAAATGCATTCGCTTCGAAGCGATTTCATAACGATGTTCAAAAAATCTTTGGAAGTGACACTAACTTTCGATATGTCACGTGCTTATTCTTTAGATAATGTAACATTCGAATAGCGATATCGCTAATAGAATCGGCAAAATGTGTCAGAACGTACAGGAATATTACCCGACAAGCTTTCGTATATACGTATATACACGAAAGTTATTTGAAATTCGATACATTTTTTTACTTACTTATTAGAAGGTACATGGTAATTTTAGCCTAAAAATGTCTCACAAAACCGTTTGACTGTTAGATCGCGGGAAGATAACAAAAATAAATTAAACGTTTTGTCTGAGGCTGAACAATGAAAAATAAACTCAATGAGATTTATCGACTCGCATTTTCGAACGAAAATCAAGTTGTATTTAGACACCATATCTTTCCCTGTATTACACACAGAGAAAAGTATAGCAACATTTTTTTGGAAAAAATATTTCGAGAGTGAAAAAAACCACACGTCTTTTGTTACGAATGTTTTTTGTTATTTCCCCAGGTGCTAACCGCGAACATCGGTACATTACTAGACTTGTACGGTGTGGAGAAGGGTTTGGATCACTTCAGGTCTTCTCAGGAGCTGACTTTCGACGAGTTCCGCTACTACCTGCAACACGAGGTGTTCAGCTCGCTGCCGAAGACTGTAACACTGCCCGTTGTTAGGGAATACGAGAAGAAAATAAGTGAAGTATGAAACTTTTATTTAACACTTTTCATGCCACTAAGAATTAAGAAAGAAGAAAGGTATGAACTCGTTAAGCTAGAAGGCGGTGCTACTTGGAGTTTTCGACTACACTATATTTGTTTTTTTTTTTTTTATATACGAAGTCCGCAGGATGGCCTTAAAGGCCTTATGAAATGTTGTACGTGTCCCCTTTTGTAGTTTCGTTTAAAGTATTTGTATTTTGTAGTGTAGTATAGTTTTTAGTAATAATTATTTTGTGAGAATGTTCTATGGGACTGATATGTTCCCAGGAACCAACGTCCCTTAGAAGAAAAAAGCAATAATTTAAAGTAGGTAGGCTTCGGCGTCATATTTACTTTACACCTCTTATTATTACTTGACTTAGCTTACACTTAAATAAAAAATAACAGAAGCGTAGGCACTTGAGTCAATTATTATTGAAGAATACAGGATTGTTCTCACACTCCATGTAATCACATTTTAATTTCAACTAATTAAGAAGTTTATCAAGCGTCATTCAACCATAATAGTAAGTGGGCCACGGATACAAGGGGCATACATTGCTGTGACGCACACCAAGAATACTATTGTCTTTCGTGCCATACTATCGTAATACGTAATTAGACACTGATTGTTCCAATGAAACCCGAAACCGGAAATTATTATTCAGTGTTGTATATAAATATGAATGAGGTACTTCAAATAGGATTGTACTGGTCATTTTTTTCTTTTTACATTGGAATATTGTTAGATATTTAGGATTTAGTTTATGATTATATATTTATCAAGTAGGGTTGGCGACAGGCAGGCGGCCGGCCGTAAAAATTAAGCCAAAACAAGGTACAAAACCTTGCTTACAAAACCTTGTGCTCCAACCCCACGTAAGTAGGATTCGAGCAGGAGCATGATGACATTGCAATATTGATTGAATTCTCAATCAACCAAACTCTTTCTCAATGTCTGTACAAATTATGTTAACTTCTGTCGTTAAAATTAGCTATTTAAAAAGTATTTATTACAGTTACAATCAAATTCTTAAACCTCTTACTCTCAGATGTCATAGAAAATTAAAAGAAAGTAGACAAACGTCGCTATTCATCCAGATATTATCAGAATGTAAATGAAGCGAAATTTATACCAGAAACTAAGACATGAGTATCTAATGTGACCACAGACAAAATGTCTTTTGATTAGCAATATCGTCAGTAGAACAGACAAAATGTGTCAGAATGTATAGCAATCTTATATCAATACTTGACAAGCCCATGACGTATCGAAAGATATTGTCAGTTCCATACTTTTTTGAAATTCGTTATGGAATCTCTTCTCAGCGAATGAACTTCGACTATGGAGGCTGGTAATAAGTTTGTATTTCACAGTCACTTTATGTTGTTAATAAAATGTTTTTCATTGCTTTTCTTACTTCCCAGGTGTGCTGGTTCGTGTGTCGTAAAACCCTACTGGGCCGCGACAAGCCGGTCTTCGGCGATGACTCCGTGTTCAAACTCTTTAGGATCTTTTGCCTGCTCGCAGACCTTGTACAAGAATCTGAGGAGTCGAGCCGCTATGTGGTAAGAGCGAATAGTCTGAAACTATTATGCTATTATATATACTTTTATAAAAACTGACATGACATGACAGGTGTCAAATTCAACTATTTAACATCGATTGATTGTCATTTTTTTCATATTTAATGTCTTCAATTACAACGGAATGGATTTGACAGTGACATATCTGTCAGATTATATTATATAAGCATTTTGACATTTGTTTTTTTCTAACACGAAAGACACAAGTCGTTAGTATCATAGTAAGGGGAAAATTATCTTCGTGTGTGTCTATTCCTCCGTCGATTTAAGGTATGAAACGCACCTACGATTACGGATATATATGTGGTCACTTTGCTATTTCGGTTAATTCAAGCGGGCGCTTGCTCGTTTCCCACCCTATATAAGAAACATTTTTTGGCGCGCTTATATTCATTTTGTGGTCTCAGTGTGTACATTTGGTACCTACCTAAGGGGCTCGATTTGTGACCAATTTGAAAGTTTGCTTACATTACAGTAAAAAGACGACAAAACATCAATTATGTAAAGAATTTTTCGACTGTTATGTTCTACTGGCTTTTGCCCGCGGCTTCATCCGGGCAGAATTAAAAACAAAATTTAGTAAGGAGCTTATGTATTCTTCCAGACTATGTTTTATATATTACGCATACGCATTTTTAATATGAGTAAGAAGTAAGATTAAATTTAAAGGTTTGCAACAAAAGTTACTTGCTTTCAAAGCAAGTCATCCATTAATTCACTTCAACTGTCTCAGACTGCGTCATACGAGCATATATTAAGCTATAATACGCTGTATGATTCACTTCCACTTCTCTGACAAATACAGGATATCTTAGGCGAAATACGAATACTTTTGCTACCCAAAAAAATGTGAAATTTCTTTGAAAAAGTTGTATAAATAAGTTCTAGAGTTTCGCACATCAGATTAAAATGGTTACATATAGTACAAAGAAATTGAAAGTAATTTAAAATCTTAACAAATAAAAACGGCTAACTCACATATATTTAATCCGGTATCGGCACTGACTAGTTTCAAGCCCATCGGGGGCTCTTCTTCAGGGTGAGTGGGACTGGTATTATTTCGCGGACTCGGCCCGAAACTCACAGTGAGTGTCCAGTTCCACTCACCCTGAAAAAGAGCCCCCGATGGGCTCGAAACTAGTCAGTGCCTACACCGGATTAAATATACGTGAGTTAGCCTTTTTTTATAATAATGTCTTACGAAAGGTTAAACAGTATAATTAAAAATCTTTTTAAAATGAGTTCTGAAAATCGTACTTGAAACGGAATTTAAAAAATAAAACGATATTACGAAACTTATACAAGGAACTTTATAATTGTGTTACAGTTAATTGAAAAAAAAAACGAAAGTTCTAATGACGTTTTCACGCTGAACATTTATCGCACATGCTGTTTGCAGATGTGAACGAATCGTAAGGAACAAGGACTGATTGTACAGGTCATTGACACTATAAAGTAACTTAATTAGAGCAGACACTCGTAATTTACTACTAACAATAAATTAATAGTTGTCAGAGCACGTGCAGAATTATTTTTAAATTATTACTTGCATAACATAATAGCAGCAGAAAACGTGTAGTATGCCATAGACCATGTGTGATTTTTGATAAATTACAACCCGGCCTAGCCAGTATAAATGATGTTTTTATATTTAATTTAGCTTTATTTACAATACTATGGCTGTAGATATGCAATTGTTTTTAAATTGTAGAATAGAGTACTCGATACTCATAAAGTAGGAACCTCTACCAATATCATACCTGAAATTATTACCACTTGAGCTATATAAATTTTGAAGCAAATTATGAGTTTCTTTAAAATATTTGTAGGTTGTTCTCCAGCCATCCGAAGCAGGTATAGTGGCGGAGCAGCTAGTGTTATGCTTGGGGCTGCGCTGGGACGCGGCGGACTGGGAGGCGCTGGGCAGCTCCATAGGCCAATTCAAGTGGGCGGCTTTCCTTGCCGTGCTCGAAGCTAAATACTGCTGCGACCACCAGTTGCACGCTGAGGCCCTTGTGGAAGCCGTCGACGAGATATACGATGTTTTCATTGAAGATATTATAAAGAAGGTGAATATTTATATGATTTGAGGAATAAAACAACGATCTCTACTTACACGTTCAACACTTCAACGCCCCTCAGCATATTAATCCTCTTGGGATCGGTTCCTTATGTCTGAGGATCGTGGTCAGCGTCAAGGTTGCATCTGGAGCAACTGATCTATTTCCATTGACTTCTCCGAATTTGATGAACGTTTGGATGGACTTAGTCGCTAACTAATCTAGTCCATTTTGAGTTGCCCTGCGATTTACCTTTGGTTATTGCCATGTAATTGTAAATTTCGATGAATTTTATGGTTAAGGGCTACCTGTACAAGCGGGGCTACTTGCTACCGACGATGCGCGAGTACTGGTGCGTGCTGCAGCCGTGCGCGCTCACCTACTATAAGAGCTCAGCGCAGCGCGAGCAGTGCGGCCGCGTCGCCATCGACGAGTACTGCTCCGTGGAGCCCGCGCCTAGCGCCGGCGATGGCAAGCTACAGCGCTTTCAGCTCGTCACCCCGGAGAGAACATTTGAGTTCGCCACTCAGGATCATAAGTACGCGATTACGAGAATTTTAAAACGCGAAAGTTTCAATGCATTCTTTCATTCCAACAATATATTTTTATTTAAAATATATGTTAGTAGTTAACGTTGCTTTTACATAGGAACGACTTGAATGGTTATTTATCAACAGACGATCTACATGAACTGATGTCTTGTGTACCGCAGGAGTCGGCTTCAGTGGGTCTCTGCGCTGCGGCAGGCGGCGGCGGTGTCTGGCGGGGCGGAGGGCTACCAGCGGCGAGCGCGCGCAGGGAGGCGCGGGGCGGGGGCCCGGCGAGAGCGCGAGGCAAGAGAGACCCGCGCTCGACTCCAGAACGAGGTTCGCGCGCGGCTTGCCGCAGAAGCACAGGCACAGGTAATAGATATGTTGATTGCCTTGGAAAGGCAAGCGATTGAAAATCACTCTGCTATGACATGGTGCTGTTCGCAATAGTCATAAGTTGTCATGTTACGTTTTTGAAAATGTTTTTATAACCTATCTAATAATTCCAGGAATTAGCAGAACTATCTAAAAAAGATAATAAGAAATTGGAAGAGTTAAAGAACGCACAAGCAGAGCTTGAAAAACTTCTACAAGAGGAGACGCAGGCTAAAAAAGACGAAGAAATTGTCAGAGCATTACAAGCAAGGTGAGATTTATAAAAAAATAAAGTACAGGGAGTTTGTTTGACACGCAGCAATGCAATTATTTAAATTCACTTCAATATTTATTCACAGAGTTCTGACAGAAGAATGGGAAAAAAGAGAAGAGCTAGAACGTCTCCAAGAAGAACAGAATAGAATGTTGGAAGAGGAAAGACTTAAGAGGAAACAGTTTGAAATGCTACAAGCTGAAAAAGAGGCACAATTCAAAGGTAAGAACATATTACAAACGTAAGCAAGTAAAAGTGTAAGTGGGCAATTACGTAAATAATTATGTTATCTATTAGAGGCCGAAAGAAGACTGAAGGAGCTAGAAGAAGAGAAACAGAGACTTGACGCAGAACTGAGAGCAGCGCAGGAGAAGATATCACAGACCGAGCACAACGCCCTGGCACTGCATGTACAGCTAAGGGTATACAATCCTCTCGTAATTACCACTTAATGAAATATGTGTTGAAGTTATCTTATATTTTGAAGTAGAAAATTGGACAAATTGCTTTAATGCCTTAAATACAACTGACCCAATATAAAAGTGCGTCGGTGACTCAGGGGCTAAGCACTTGACTTGTAATCTGCAGGTCCTGGTTCGAATCCCGCCATGTATCACTGTGTTTTTCAATTTTCCAATTTCATATATACATTTACCCGACGTTATTACGGTGAAGGAAAACATCGTGATGCTGCACATATCGGAGAAGAAATTCAAAGATGTGTTAAGTCAACCCGCATTGGGACAGCGTGGGTGACTAGGGGCCTAGTCACCCCTAACTTGGGGTAGTCTCCGAGCCCGGTGGGAGCTGATAGTTAATATTAAAGACCAGACGTGTACATAAAATACTTTTATAGTTGAAACAGCAAAGCATTTCATGTATGTTTTATTTCAGGATCATCCAATATTCCGCAATGGGGAAAGAGCTCGCCGGGCGATATCATTTGTGCCCACAACCAAAAGTTCCTCCGACACCCTCATAGATGTGAAAGCTATCAGACATCTGAAAGTTCTTGACGATGAAGATAAATTATGATCTAAATGCTATGGAGCTAACTTAAATAAATGAACAAAAATTAATATTATGAAAAATCATTGCATGTAAAGTAAAACAGTCAAAATTAAAGCATATTGTGTATAGTTACTTAATCGTATTAAATTTTTAAATAAACTATTTTAATTTTTGGCTTTAAAGAAAACATTGCATTTTTTATATTAGCATATTTTGTTAATTTACTAATATTTTTTCACATGGTTTAAGTCTTAAACTTTAAGACCATAGTCGAATGGCGGAATTCGAACTCTCGACCACGTGATCGTAAATCCTCCAACCATTAGGCTACTCGGGCTTCTCATCCACCGCTGGCTGAGTGATGTAATGCAAGGAATTTTATAAAAACAAAGGGTCGAATAACAGAGCTGGATAATTTAAAAGACAGAATAATGTTAATAATTATTTTTTGATTATAAAAGCAAGTTATATTTTTATATATAAAATTCAGCTTACGATTGTTTATTTATCAACGGCGCACTATTTTTCAAACATGTTTAAGGCCTCTGAGATGCAAATTTATAAAGTGTTTTTGTATTGTTAATATTGTCATATTTTGTGGAAAAAGTAAACAAGTTTATAAAATGAATGTAATTATTGTATTTAATAAATAATAAAATGTGAATATTGGAATTTCATTACAAATCACTTTTTCCCGCCCTTCTTTTCATCCGCAGCCTGCATCTTCTTTAGAAGTTTCTTAAGCTGAAAATAGGATTTAGGAAAGGATCAGATATGGAATAAATAATATTGGAATAGAGAACGAGGAATGTGGATTTCTAATTCTTCTTCTTTCCTTTTTTAGATTTTCCTTTCAACTGTAAAATATACATCCATTACACAAAAATTGGAAGGCGTAACACAAGCGACAAATGGATACAAGCAATTTTGGTACATCTTATGCAACATCGATTAAATACGATGTCTGATCATTGAGTAATTGAAGACTAATTGTTACCTTTTTCTTCTCTGCACGATTCGCCAGCACCTCCCTCCACGCGTGCTGTATAACTCTCGCCGCGTGCTCCTGCAGGAACTTTTGCATCTTCTGGGTCATCTCCTCATGGTACTCGCCCTCTCTTTCTGCCATCAGCGGTAGGTACTCCTTGTCCTGCTCTGCTATTTGATCCTAGATAATTTCAAGTTTAAAGAACGTGCAATCAAATATTCAAAACTGCCAAATGGTGTACATGGTTCACCGCAAGACTGCAAATGTCATCCGTATTAAAGAGACTAACCTCAAGTTCCTTACACTTTTTCATTTCTTCATCATATTTCTCTGTGAACTCATCAAGTTCCACCTGTTTGTCTGCCATCTCGACATCGTACTTTTGAAGCCATGACAGCAATTGTGTTTCAACTTTGAGTCTAAGAACAAGAATTTGTTATATAACTGTTTTAACAAAACTTAACTCTCATAATAATTGTTCGGACCTTCTCGCTCTTAAATTCTTTTCTTCCAGAAGATGCGCTTTTAGGAGATTTTCATAAACTTCTTTACTCTCTGCTTCTTCTTCTTTGAGCATTTCATTTTTTATTAAGTGTGCCCGCGTCGCTAACACCATTTGTCGCTCGGAATCGAGACTGAAAAAACAAAACAATACAACTATACTGAACATTATAATTATACTACATTAAAAATACGCTTTTATAACACATTGCCTTATAACAATTGTCCGACATCCTTCAGCTTCTTGGATTCAATGAGCCAAGCATATTTATTATTATCAACACATTTGTGTAGTTAAGGTTCAAAACATATTTTTTCACTTCACATCTGTTTTATGTTAAAAAAAAATTGCATGAAATTTTGAACTAGGTATGTACTTACACTTTCTTCTGTAATTTGGCAGCTGTCTCTCGGTTCTGCGTGGCGAGCTCAGCTTCTAAACCGGCAAGCACCTCGGCCTTGTGCTTCATCGTCTCCTCGAAGTTTTCCGATTCTTCTTTTAATGTCTTTGTGTGTTCTGTCTCAAAATTTAAATGTTTTAAGAAAAAAGAATATCCTATCCTTTTCCATTAACTCACTTAGCATATTTCTGGTATAATGATGACTACATATGATTTTCATTGTATACGCCACCTTCTATTTTCTTAGTAAGTTTGATATTAGATGCCTCCAACTTCCTAGTCTTGAGCGTCATAGATAACTCCTCAGCGGCGGTCGTCTCCATTTGCTTCACCACCAGACCGCGGAAATTCTCAAAAGCTAGAAGATAGTCCAAACCTGGTGTTTTTGGTTTACCCTATAAAATGTCACCATTATATAAAAGTAACTAACAAAGGAGAACGAATAATTTATCCCTTTAGACCTTCAGAATTTACCCTTTACAAAGAAAACATTTTCGAAATAAGTAATCTCAGTTAAGTAAGTAGTATCAATTCTTATATTAGTTCCCTTACTTTTTTTGCATCTTCTTTCATCTGCAATAAATAAAGTAGCGTTAATGATATTTTATTACAAAAGTTATTAACTAGTATAAAATCCATATTCATTCACCTCGTCAATCATTTCATCCACCACTGGCT
This sequence comes from Papilio bianor, assembly GCA_011763625.2. Classification (NCBI taxonomy): domain Eukaryota; kingdom Metazoa; phylum Arthropoda; class Insecta; order Lepidoptera; family Papilionidae; genus Papilio; species Papilio bianor. The sequence goes on from JAAOEG020000005.1 coordinate 1,899,310, forward strand.
TCAGAGCCGGATAACTGTTCATTATGTAGAGTAACAGCCCCAGCTCTGGATTCAAACGATTTTTTAACGAAACATCACCCTAGAACAGAAAATAAACAAATGCACAACGTTTTAAATGCTTTAGATTTTTTTAGATAACAACGTGGCAAACGAGCTAGAGGCCACCTGAAATCGCTAAAATAGCGAAGTGACCACTGCCCATAGACATCCGAAATTGCATATGCGTTGCCGAACTTTAATCGACAAAGGAGGAGACGCAATAAAAGAGAATATTTCATCTTCCTATGCGTATCCTCCTCCGTGAAGTCCACTTCCCCTTCCCATCCCTAAAAAGAAGACTAAAATTAGGCCTCCGGCACCACACTCATCAGACGAAACGCGGAATAGCTTCCACTTCTCGCCTGCCTTCTGTGTGGTCGTGTTAATACACCGCGAGCCGACCCATTCGTGCGAAGTTGTTAAAGCGGGCTCTACCACTGCTGCGTGGTATGTTGGTGTGCGTTATGCATGCACGGTTACGATTGAATTAATTTAAAAAATCTGCCATATTTCATCATCATTTTAAGGGACAGGTGTTCAAGTCGATCGTGAGACCTGTCGTAATATATATGGATCTGAATATTGTGCCACGAAAGTTACGGATGAAAGAAATTGCACGTGGCGGAGATGCGTATGTTAAGATGGATACGTGGTGTGACAAGGATAGGGTTAACAATGTGTATGTAAGGAGAAGTTTGAAAGCAGCACTAATTCTAGAGAAACTGAGAAGCAAAAGGTTAGCGTGGTATGGAAATATTATGCGGAGACACGACGATCACATAAATAAGAAGATAATGACATTAAATGTGAATGGATAAAAAGTAGAGGAAGAGAGAAGAAAGTTTGGATAGTTTGTGTGAAAGAGGGTATGCGTAAGAAAGGTGTGAATTCAGATATGACGGCTGATATAGATGTGTGGAAAAGTAGTATAATACATACTGTGCCGACCCTCCGTAGGGACAAGGGCAGGTTGATGATGATGATGCCATATCTCTATAATCTACGGCTTAAAGTGGAAAATAAACTCATCGTGCATTTGTCATTAAATTTGTATCATCATGAGAAATAATGTTAATTCTTAAATCATAGCTATTTGTCTTACTCCGTTTGTAAAATGTTTCTCTCTCTCTCTCTCTCTCCCTCTCTCACACCATTCTTCAATGACAAATAGTACATAAAAAACTGAAAATACTCGACTTAACATAGCTCAATAGACCATAAAACTTACAGCTTTGAGATCCTCAAATGCCCCCAGATTTAATAGACTAGTCGAGAAAAGTGGGCTATCGTACTGATCGAAGATTAAAAGGAGATCGTCCATGTGTTGGTTAGAAAGAATTGAGCTGAGGGTTCGGTACTCTTTCACCAAGCCGGGTAAGCAAATAGCCAACTTAGTTTTATTTATAGATTCGTCCAATATCTTGGTGACTCTCTCCGCTTGGATCTTGCATTCCAAATCGATTGGGGACGCAACTAAAAAACGACATCTCTTTACTGACATTATGGGGGATAAAAGATATCCACTCAAATCACCATTATGGTAACTTATCAGAAATTATAGATTTATTTCATATTACAATGTGGCAAGCGAGCAAGCGGCTACCTGAAATCGCTGCAATAGCGAAGTGACATCCGTACGCCCATAGACATCCGCAATTGCAGATGCGTTGTCTACTTTTAATTGACAGAGGAGGAGACGCACTGAAGGGCAATAATTCTCCTTCCTATCCGTATCCTCCTCCGTCAACTTCACTTTCCCTTCCCATCCTTTCCTAATAACATAACAGCTTCCACTTCACGCTTGTCTTCTGTGTGGTCGTGCTATTACACCGGGCGAGCCGGCCCATTCGTGCGAAGATCTTAAAATCGGGCTCTACCACTGTCTAAAAATTGTTTAGTAATGAGCAGTCTTGGCTTTCTTTAATAAGAACGTTTTAAAATGCTATTGTGGTATTACCGTTGTCCTTTGTAAAGTCTTGATCCTTATCCGTGGTGGCGCTTTCAGCAGACTTGCTGCTGCCTGTCTTAGAACTCTCCGAGAAAGTGGACGGCGACTGCAAAGTGCCCGCCGAATGTGATTCCATCGCTGTACACTACGGTTATCAATATAATTCGCCAAAAATTATATTCCTTTTAGTTACGAGTGTTTTATATTTCTCGCCGATTTCATTTGACTTTGACAATAGTTGTGTTACCATAGTAACGCAATTAGACTACAATACACAGTTCAATACGATATTACTATGAGTTTCCACTTATAAAACAAATGAACAGAAACAAATTATTATGAGAGTAGATAACCATTTTTGCAACTGATTAGTTATAGTACACAATAAACTACTTACATTCTAGAAGTTTCGTTATTTGGTTTACAGCTGCCGCAGACCAGACACTTTTAATCGCCCGATAGTTTGATCGGTCGCTTAATGTGTAAGTGCATGTTCATTACACCGATTTGGTATCGACCGAATAAAATGTTTACCGTGTTTTACGATTATTCTACGATCTAGTGTACCCACAACCAACCCGACTATTTAGTCGTGCCAGTGACACAGCCCGATCCGATCAATATATCGGGCGACTCAAGTCTACGGGGACTCTTAGTTGCTGAGTAACGCATTATCTGTTTGTTCAATAATTACATCGAAGTATTGTAAACGAAGTAACCACTTGAAGTCACTTATATCCTAACATTTAAAAGGTAAGCAATAGTTATAAGTAACCTTTACTTTTTGGACTTTCTACTCTACACGAATTGAAAAAATATTTACCAAAGCAATAGTGTGCAGTAATTATGAGAGTTTTAATCCATATATTGCATATCTCATAGAGACTCTACTTAAATTTTAGTTTATTCTGTTTGTATTTGTTAGTTTATCACCTATCTAAAGAAACACTAA
>JAAOEG020000005.1:1906376-1916573 GCA_011763625.2 Papilio bianor
AATGATACAATGATAACACACTGGTGTTCCTAATATATTTTTCTACTAATATGAAGTAACATCATAAAAGTAACCTAAAATTATAGTGCCTAAGGCCACTTCTGTACTGAAGCTTATTTTCTGTTTTAAGATATCGTCCTGTAACCTGCATAGAAGGTGCTTTGTCTAATGCCGTCATGTATGAGAAGAGAATGAAACTGCAAGAGAAACGTGACAAAGAACTGGGTGGCATTCGTGCATATCCAAGAGTCTGTTGGTAGTCGGCTAAAATTAAATACACTATTTTAAATACACTAGGATTAATGTTTATCCATAAAAAACTAAAAAGTTTCCAACCAACATGATTATTTATTTCAAAACTAATGTGCTTGACCCATACTCTCCATCTTAATTCTTTGTATTACATAGTCATTTAGGTCTAATAATAGTACATGAAAATAAATCACTTTGGGGGTTCGTGGTTGGGTGAGGTTATTCTGTGTCTGAGGAACACTATATTTTAATTACATATCTACTAAAGTAAATGAATTTCTATGTTTATTCTAAGCCTACTAAGCATATTACTATTTCTAGAATAACAATCACTGCTTATGAAACAGAACCAGAATATGTTAAAAGAAAAATTAATTAAATATCAACCAATGCTTATGTAAACATGGGAGGGAAGAGCTTTGCTTAGTTTTGATGACATGTGGCAGAAGGAGGTCAAAAATTTTAATAAACCTGTTTACATAATACTTGAATAAAAAAAAATTAAATAATACCAATAGTTTTGTAGCAAAATATTTAATATGGAACCTTACATACTAATATCCTTAAATTTAATATCAAAATTTTTGTAACATTATATTTCACATCAATTAACAAATATCTGCGGAACAGTTCAGCTAACAAATAGCAAACTTATAAACAATTTAATGTTGGATTTGGTGAAAACCTATATTTGTAAGTGACAATAGATATTTTAAGATAAATTAACCTTTCAAATATTTGTACATTTCAATTTATTCTTAGACTTTCATGTGGAATTACAAAATATCAGATACATCTTTCTCCTAATTAATCCACTTCAGACTTACTCCATTGGAGACACTCCATTCATATCACTTGGATTCTCTCCAAGATTCCACGGGTCCTCTAGAGCTGCCAGCAACTTTGCAAGATTTTTATGCCCTTCCGTATCAATATTCTTGGCCATATCATCAGAAAACGGAACATATTCATCACACAATATACTCTTTCCTTGTGAAACACCGTATATTTCATACCAACCTTCCAAGGGTTCGCTAAGTGGCTTTTTTAATCTTATAAGAATCTCTTGGTCATCCACAGTTTTAACATAGAATCCTTCATTAGCAGTAACTTTCGTAACTTTACCCCAAATTGCGACTTTCGCGCCGTTTTTTTGAGACAAATTACCGGCAGTAATGTATGGCATAAATTCATCATTGTCAGGATACTGATTGTCTTCAAAATCGTCGTGGTCTCCCATACTTATGAAATTTCCTTGACTTTAATGTTTAAACACAATTATTCAATACAATTACTTTTTATCTACCTTTCTTTGAAACATAAGAATCTTGTTAAAACTTGAAACCTGTGACATTTCAGTGACAGTTGAAGTGCACTTTTTTTTTAAATTCTAAAAACTAGTTACGAGACCATTAAGCCAACAGATAATCTAAGATACAAAATCAAAAAGTGATTCAAAACAGCCCACAAAGTAAGACTAAGTTAATAAGACCAAGTAAAATAATTTTGTCTGTGGTTCGAAAACGCGAATCACTTATAGCCCTACCAGAAATTTGGAACTAAAATTGTGAGTAAAAACTCAGTGATAATTAATAAATTAGATAACGATTATTCGAGAAATACACATTTTATGTATAATTGATGTAATGAAGTAACGCACCCAGGCCACGATTTTTATGTTCTTGGTTAGGCTTTATGAGTTGGACGCAGATGCCCATGATGCTGAAGCCTTTTCACTGAACAGTGTTCATAATCAGATTTTATTGAAAACGGCCAAATAATATACACCCATACGCATAACACAGAGATAGACAGAGATTACCGATTTTGACTTGGTGCAATCTCGCTCTCCATTTATTGAAAGGAAATGTCAACTACTACGATCCGGAGTTGGCACTTATAATAAGTAATGTAGTATGGGAGTGGTTTAGGTAAGGATAAATAAAACAAAGTATATATTAAAAATTAAGCTTATAATAAACAGTTTTTCCATTCAAAATCCAATCCTAATTCTAATAAGTATATCTATGCGAAGAGGTCTTCTCTGTCGGCAGCGAGTGTCGGCGCTGTGGCGTCCTCCATTGCGGCGAAGTTCATGAAGTGAGCGGGCCGATGTACTTCATGGTAGAACTCACGCGGGTTGCCCAACTGTACACCGTATTTCATGTTCGGATCGTGCCGGACACCTATCAACAAGTAAAACATGAAAATTACAAAAATACTTAGAATTTGGTGTGAAATGATATCGGATCTACAATTTTGGTCATGGATAGAGGATGTTTGTGACCTTGAAGAAATTATTTTTCATTCATTCAAGCTGAACCAAAATGTGTAATAAATAAACCTACCCATGAAGTTGTAATTCCAGCTACCCTGCGAAGGCACCATAAAGTAGCCCAGGAAACGGTCCGACAGCAGCATCTGCACACGCTCGTAGTGACTGGGCAGGTATCCCTTGGGGTTGTTGCCGCGGTCGGTGTTCTTGGCGCCCCACTCGTACCCGCTCGGCGTCAACTTGTACGCGGTGAGCGAGCACGAGCCCGGCGTGAACGAACACGTTATTATTATCGTCTTCTCTCCATCCCACGTTTGATTCTCCGCCATGATTTTAGCGTGTGTTGTTATATCCTGTAGGGGAAAGCGTGTATTAAGTTTCTAAGTACATACTGATGTATATCAATTTAACTATTTGATGGTCAACGAAATATGATGTAACTATAAATACATCAGGACACTGGAAATCAGCTTACTATCGCATTTAACGTCGTTATGTCGTCTATAAATAAGTAATAAGTTTAGTCAGTATTTAGAGTCTGATAAATTAACACTAAGGTTCTACTGAGATACCATTTAAAGAGTATGAGCGTGACTGTTAGTGGTTTTAATTTACCATGTAATGTAATAATGTATAGTGTACCTGTGGTGATAGCTGCGGCAGCTCGTTGGGCTGCGTGTGCATCCAGCCGAGCGGCTGCAGGTGCGCGAGCGCAGGGTGTCGCGGCAGCTGGCGCGGCAGGTGCACCTGCTGGTGCGTGCCCCACTGCGGTGGCACCACCGCACACTGCACCTCGCGCACCATCGGGTTGTCCGGCGGCGACGTGCCGTACAGGTAGCACGCGATCTAAACACGGATTATAGTTTTAAAATATGTGCAAATTATGCGAGTGGCTGCGTAGAACATGAATTTAAGTGCGGAAGCGTTAGGCGACGCAGTACGCAGTTGGGCCGCCAAGATTTTTGAATAACGTAATACCTTATTAACAAGTTGAGTGCGAAACAATATCTGAAACATGTCCATGCCTTGCATTGAGGCTAAGAAAAGTATAGACCTCTATGTCGCGCGTATGCCATAAAAATTGGCTTTAGTATATTAAATGTTACAGGGTTTAATAAGCTCTGTACCGTTACAATGATAGTTTTATGGCCAGGTGTACAATGCCTTGTAAAGCACGAATGTAAAAAATAGAAAAATCACCGCCGCTTCAAACGTGTTAACGATAAATATGATCAAACAGTTTACGTGTTAATAATTAACTTGATCCTATTTATAAGAAGCTCTTGAAAATGTTAACATTTCATTATACTTTCATACCTGTGCCCGTAGATCAGATATGGTGACGAATTTCTTGAGCAGATTCTTTGGCAGGATGTATGTGTAGCCGCTCTCCTTTATGTCGTCAGAGCTGACATAGATGTGGTTTGTGCGCAGATGCAAGTTGGTCGCTGATATCGCACGGACACGCCATTCTGTTTTAGAACTGTGGAAAACAATTAGCATTAAAAAAGCTTTAATATAACTGCTATAAATTATTAAACCTAATTTGAATAACATGGAATTATAGAATATGAATTCGTTCTTGCAACTCCCACATAAAATAGTAGCTAACATAAAATTGTGAACGATGGGTTCAGTTGATCACCAATTAATAATATGTATAACGCAAGAAGTCATTGCCTCTTTTATATTATATGGTGGTAAACAAATAAGCGACCACCTGGATTCGCCGAAACAGAGAAGCTACCGATGCCCATTTTATCCCACTTTAATTGATGGAGGAGACGCACAGAAAGGAATATTTCCACTGCCTACGAGTCCTCTCCACTGCCAAATCCATTCCCATCTATTCCATATGGAGTATGTTTGCAGGCGTATGCTAGTGTTAAAGTTTTGCCTTTGAGTTGTATATACAAGGTAGGTGATGACGTAGTCTTGTTACCTGAATGTCTGCGACTCGTAGTTGCTGGTGGTGGAGGTGATGATCTCGTCGCCGTGCTTGTTGACGGTGCGCGTGGTGGTGGCGGTGAGCTGGCTCTGCTCCTTGCTCTGCTTCTCGATCTCCGCGATCTGCTGCCGCTGTGCAGACGGCGCCGATATCTCCATACCAAGGATTATGTCACGGATCTCGGATTGCGTCAGTGAGGCTACGTTCACACTGAGGAACAAATGATGTAAAATTAACACTTACAAATGCATGCATACTGTTTTTTACAAAATTGTGATTTCATACAAATACAAGTTATAAATTAGACCTATTTTGAAAGTTATTACTTGGTAACAAATCACTCATCCAACGGAACGACGACGTTATTATTATATTAAAAAATTAAAAACTAATTTTTAATTTCATAAAGTAGCATTTGAAAATAACTAACTAACTAACGACAGTTTTCGATAATACCAGTGACTGTTAGGAAATAGGTGTATTTTGCAATAGGTTTAATCTTCCAAAATGTATTTGTGAAAAATTGTTAAAATGTATTTACGCCATTATTCCATTGGTTTAGCAATATTGTCTTACACTAAATCCAAAAAAACATTCCCAATATGTCCTAATTATTTATGAACTATTGACGCTCTTTGAGTCGTTTGTTACTAAGGCAGTCCCTTACTGTACATTTCACTCATTTAACTCACACTAAGGAACAGCTTAAGTTATAATTAAATACTCTGAGTATAACTGACTTGTTCTTCTTGCCGTAGTCAGCGAGTATGAGGTCCTTGAGCTGCACCTCGACCTTGATCCAGTCGTCGTCGGTGAGCGTGGGCCAGATGTGGTGCGGCTCCGTGAGCGTGGTCTTGTCCGGCTTCAGCAGCACCTTGGTGCGCTCCGTGTTCACGTGCAGCGCGCGCAGGATCAGGATCAGACGACTGAACGCCTACACATCATTTTATCTTAATAATATTATAAAAGCAAATGTTTAGTTGGATGGATGGATGTTAGAACGGCTAAAAAAGATTTAGCTGAAATTTGTTATAGGAATAAGTAAAGCAAAGCATATATCAAAGTTTTCTTTTAATTTTGCACGGACGGAATCAAATCAGTTAAATAATTTCGCAGCCTATTCAATATGTATTTAATGGTATAATTTAACTATGAATCTAAATTTATGATACTAATTTAATTGTATTCAGTAATAACTAATATTGAAAAGAGGGTCACATTTATGATATCTTTTAACAGATTTTTAAAAGGAGGAAGTTCTCAATTTGTCAATTTTTTTTAAATTTCAACATTCGGAAAAACACTCCAATGATAGATTAATATTTCTTACATGTTAATATAGCCTGTAGGAGCACTATCTAAAGTTAATTATTTACTACTATTATCAAAATGACTTACAGTATATGATGAGATTGTCTTCAACCAGTCGTCATAAAGGTTGAAAAGAACCATCTGTGGTTCTGTAGCTTTCAGGATCAAGTCGCCGAATTTCTCCACCTTGAGGCAAGCTTGGAACGGCAGCTGCAGCTCTGAACCCTTGATCACAATGTTCGGGAAATCGAGCAAGTGGACCTAGAAGACAGATATTAATTACTAGCTATCCCGACGAAATTCGTTAAGCCTATAGGCATTAAGAGGGTATAAATCAGCAGATTTAGGACTTCTAACAAATCAACCCTACTACACACCCTACTACACTGATGTTTTAATCTCACATTTTTTTGAATGTAAAATATTTATTTTTAGTTTATTATCATATTCTTGACGAAGACAAATACCAAAATACTAAAATCATAACAACAAAACAAATCTTGTTAGATTTTGTTTTATATGTATAGAGAGATTTATATGAAAAACAGTTAAAAAAACAGCTTCATCAACATCAAATAAACAATCTATTATAGAGATCAAACCATGTATGGACATTAAATTGGTCATTACTACTGAATATTGCCGGTCAATTAAATGTAATTAATAGGAATTAATTTATTTAGATTAGAATTGAAAATATTTTACCTCCAATGGATCCAACATTCCCTTTCTGGTGACGATAATTTGTTTCGGCTGCTCTTCAACAGGCAAGGATCGAATCAACGCTGCTACTTCTTCCGCCGTTTTCCATTTAGCGAGCTATTAAAAAAACAGAACATTCAAAAGATCTGTTAAGTTATTTAATAACGTTCATCTTTTTTAATAATACAGAACTAGAGTTCTAAATATTTGCTTTGCTTTTTTCTGTTAAAATAACTACCAAATATATAAAACTTGACGAATAATTCGTCCGTATGTTTTTTTCTTCTTGTATATACCTGTCCCAAACGTTTCTGTCCAGCCCAAACGCTGGTGTGAATGATCTTGAGGAACAGCTGTCCGGTGCGCGGGTTAAAGATGAAGATGGCACCATTGATGGGTTTGGTTGTTAGGTTACCTTCGAACGTCTTGTGTATCGTTACTCTGTATACATTTGTGTCGTCTACGAACCTGGGAAAAACGATTTTTAGGGTAAATAAATATATCGTGATAAAAGTAGTTTACACTAACTTCAATTTAGCTGTATTTAACTAAAAGTTAAAAAATTATTTTCGTATTCCATTTACTTAACTTCTTCGTACTTCGAAAATTATTTTAAAAATAATCCTGTACATCGGATAAAATTGAAGTGTCTAGTAATCTAGTTTTTTAATTTTTTCTTTGTCTGTGCGTCCGCAAGTCTTAGCTAACGCACACGAGAATGTTATAGACCTTTTTTTATTTAAATTTTGCGTTGAGGAAGTCACATTTATTCAATTATGACTTCCTCAACGTCACACTTATTCAAACATGACTTCCTCGCCACATAATTTATAATGTGTCTGTGGTTCTACAAATTTGACGATAGCTATTTGGATCCAGGTGCCAACTCTGTGGTGAGTAGTTACCAAATGATCTGATTAGAGAAGAGCTCTCCGTAGTTCTGGCTGGAGAGGTAGGGCTCGGTGGGCTCCGAGGAGTAGAGCTGCAGCGCCTTGCGGATGCGCTCGCGCAGTACGTACAGCGCGGGGTTGGCCTTCATTATTTTAGCCATCGCTTGTTGGATCAACGGCTTGCAGCCCGGGAACCAGTTGCCGTACGCGCTGTGTTAAATTAAAAATACATCAATTGGTGACATATCAGATTTGAATAAATACTAATATTGTAAACCTGAAAGTTTAGATGGTTGGACGTTTATTCGAAGTTATCTTCAGAACGACTCAACAAATAATGATGAAATTTGGCTCAGATATAGAACATAGTCTGGAATATATAAGCTACTTAAGTGTTTCTTAATTCCGAGCAGACGAAGGCGTGGGCAAAGTCTAGTATTACATATTTTTAATTAATTTGGTAAAAAGCTCCAAAAGTATTTCATTACTTTCTAAGCGGTAGATATTTCCATAATGGGATATTTAAAAACAATAAAATCATAAAGGTTTTACTACAGGGTTTATTTTAAAAGGTTTTAATACATTATATTTAGGCAATAAAAACTTATTCTACTGTATGCTTTGAAATAAAGAAAATAAATCTTACAGCCGCTATCAAAATCGTCAAGGAATCTCTTAGTCTAGTTTTCTTGTTAGGTTAGAGTGCATATAAAAGCCATAGCAGTATAATACCTGTGCAGGTTGTAGGCGAGGTCGATGGCGATGAGCAGTCCGGTGGGCGAGGGGTAGATGGACATGTTGTCGGTGGTGTAGTCCAGGAACTTGGCGCGCGCGTACCGCTCCACGTCGTGCGAGTCGTAGTCGCCCCAGCGCAGCTGGATGTCCAGCCAGTACTTCTGCGTCGTCGTGTTGTCCATCGTATCTCTACACAATACAAATAAATTAATTTATTTATAAGTTATTCAAATATCTACTATGCCCAAAATCATCTGAAAATGAGAGCAGTTAAAATATCTCAAAACTGTTATCCACATCAAGTATTTTCGCTGCTGATAACGAAAATCCATAGTTCAAAATTTATGTCTGTTTATCCGCCATGTTTTTTCCAGGTAATCTCCGAAACTGCTGGCCTATTTTAGCGGGACTTTTATGGTAAGGAAGCTAATGCGTGCGGACATATAATAGGTAACTTTTTTATATAATGCACTAACGAAGTCGCAAGCGATGGCTAGTTCTTGCTTTCTACATATTTGTTTTTTAAAGGATACCAATTTTTTGGCTCAAGTTTTGCATGACTTGTATCTCACCAGCCATGGCAGATTAGTAGTTACGTAAGTCATTAATTTATTTTATATTATATGACATAAATTGTTGATGTATTATACAAAATAACATTTTAAGCATTTTTTTTTATTAAAGTAATAATATGTTGGAAAAATAAAATATGGTAAGACTTACTTGGAGTCAGCTAGCAGTGATGGTCGAGACACATTCCACTTGTATGCAGAGAACAGAAGGATGTCGGCGCAAGATGAATTCATCTTGTATGATTTTCGAGGATGAATCGTTTCTTTCTGCACGGTTTCAATTTCCAGGGCATCTAGCTCTTGATCAAACACCTAGAAGTCAGATAATTTTAACAAATCGACTTCGGTTTTTTTTTTTGTAAATATGATATAATAAAATGTTTGCTTTGGAAATATTAAAAACAAATTTGTACGAAAAGGAATACTTACTTGACATAAATCCATAACAATTGACTCATGCACTTTCTGCCACAAGTGAGCTCTAAATATTTGGATGAGCGAAATTTTCAGTGTCGGAATTTTGCCGTGCATGAATATGCCAGTCAGATCCAGTTGCACCTAAAACGTACGTAAGGATTAAAAAAACGCAAATATGTTTTTTTTTAATAAACTTCGAATCCAAAAAACTGTAGTTACCTGGAAACCGACGTAAACGTTAGCCCTGTTGATAGTGGGCGACCACCACAACGTAAACCGACGGTTGGGGATCTGGTTCAAACCGGATCGCTGGGCATTTGTCAACTTTTTGTATTTCATCGACTCTTCAAATCCTGATGCTTTCTCCCTATAATTGACAACAATGTAATGAAATATCCACAACAAATTTCTAAAAAAAGTATATTTTAGCAGTTAGAATAATATGAGTAATTTAAAAGAATACTGACCAGAACAAACCTTCCCATGTTGGGAAATATGTACCCTTGAAGAGTGTATGTTCCAGGATACCCTCAACTCCACCAAGCGCCTGTATCATGTCAGTTCGGTAGTTGTTCAGGTTCCACAGCTTGCCGTCATGCCGCTGGTGAGTCCACCAGAACGGATTCTGTTTCAACACCTAAAGAAAACAAAGAAATTAGCTTATTCTCTGAATTCAGTGTCTTTTTTTTAAATTTCAGATGAATAGTTATTTAATGTTGAATTACCTGATACTGTTTAAACTCTGTACGTATACGCCAGCCTTTATCATAGGCGAGGGTGTGTCGATCTTTCTGGAACAGTGTGTTGATCCTTGGAATGCCTCTATCCCAGGAATCTTCCAGATCTTCGAGTGTTAAACGCCTGCAAAGAAATACAGCGTTATAGTATTGCTCAATGATTTAATTTAATTATAACTAGATGTACATTGATCAGACTGCGTATTATCAGACGCAAGGCGCTGCGATACATCGCGGTCAGCGAGCTCGCAGTCACCAGACGCCCCCAGAGCACATGGCCTCTCTGGTTTCTGGACCCCTACGCGATTCATCACTTCTAAATATCTACAGCAAAATTATAAAACAAACTTGTTTTCGC